>JBANCX010000612.1:0-15137 GCA_037040065.1 Dettopsomyia nigrovittata | reverse complement strand
AGTTGTCTGGGCGTCATCAGGCAGCGGCATATCGCTGCTGTAGAGGCAATAGAGGAGAGGCCCCAGGACACTTCCCTTTTTTTTTCTGAGACTGCCGAGTGAAAGCGAACAAATTAAATACTGTCAATGATTAACGAACAATAATATTCTAAAGCATACCTTGGGCGGGCACATAAAATAACCCAAACCAATTTCACAAACACTCAATATTAATTTTGAATATCTGTTACACCCACAACACAATATTCAATCAATTGAAATGCAAATGGCTTGTTGCCTAACACTGGCTAGACCCCTTTTGTGCCCAGTGGTTGTTGTCTTGGCTACAATAAATCTGAGCAAAGGCATTGTGGTTATGATTTATCAATGCTTTTAACTGCAGCCAATATATGTATATACAAATACAATATGGGTGTGTTTGTTTGTTGTATGGGGTTGCTCTCTCAAAGAGTGAAAGGAAAAGTCTCTCATTGGTGTGTGGGGGAGAATTTGCATAAGACACTGGAAGCTACTAGTAGCAAATGGAAAATGTCAATTGAAGCTGCAGCCCAGCAAAATGAAATTGTTGTCCCATGATTAATGGCTAAGATTTTGTATTTTTTATATTTTCTTATTTTAATTTTTTATTTCATACTATTAACTGTAGAAATTGTAATTTAATTTAGACAGAGAGAGAGAGAGAGAGAGAGCTGGACAGAGCAATTTCTGATGTTTTGGGCCCTATGCAAATGAGCGGCTTTGTGATTTAAGCCCAGTAGCAGCAGCAGCAGGAGCAAAAGCGAGACAATTGTCAATTGCATATCCTTTTCGCATTAATATTTCATTAACAACATTTGCGGAAGTTTGATCTTCTGCATCAATGGTTTGTAAAATTGACTCGGGACCCCCAACAACAACAACAACAAGACCAAGAGCAAGAGCAACCGCATTAAGCAGCTAACAAAGTTCAAACTTTTGTGGCCCATAACTGGCTGAAGACAAGGACTTAAACAGTATGACGACAATGTTGCCTTATTAGATTAATTTCATTTCAGTTTTTTTTTCTTTTTTTTTTTTTTTGTTTGGTTCTCTGATGTAATCATCCTGTTGATTCAAAACAACTTCCAATTCCACTTTGCCATCAAAATCACTCGAACCACCACAAAAGTTGCAAATTTTCTTAATTTTTTTTTTTTCGCCAACCCTCCGTGCTGCGCTCTACTTTCAATTTTTATTTTTTTTTGCAGGCTTTTGGCTCCGCTTTTTTTTTGTGCTGCTGCTGCTCCTGCTGTAATTTTCATTATTTATATTTTTTCCATTTTACTGATTATGATTTAAAGCCCCGCATGCATGGGCCCGTAGAAAATGGGGATTGTCGCACTGATTGCCGCGTATCAATTTCCTGCCGCCAGTTTTTCTCTTCTCCATCATTTTCTTCTCATTTTTTTTTTGCCAATTTCTCAAAATGCGCCGCGCCACAATTTTAAATAAGCCATTAACCGCAGTCGACGGGCCGCCAGTCGCCAATGTTCAATATATCAAAAGATGTTTTAGAAACCGTCAGCAGCGGGGTGTATTGAAAGTTTATGTGTATTAAATATATATTTGAAATTTAAGTGATTTCTCAAACTTGAAAATTTTAATAAAATTATGATATATTTTACTCAATTAATGGAAAAGTGAATTATAAATTGGTCTTAAGTAAACATTTTCAATATAAAAAATAATATTTTTAAAGGAGAAATAAAACATTTTCAAGGTGGAAGTTGATTCTATGGTGATTGGGCTTAGAGTTAATAGAGTTTTTCGATAAAATATTGCTTTTAAATTAACCTTAAAAGTATAATTGATATTTTAATAATAATAAATTTTATTATTTTTAAGTTATTTTAGATCAATTTAAGATAATTTAAAAAATTGAACGTTATATTTTAAATAAGTTATTTTAATGTTTTTTCTTTTTACATTTATTTTTACTTCTCTATATAATTAATATAATTTTTATTTCATATTTTATTCACAATTTCAATTTATATTCAAAACTTGAATTTAAACAAAACTCTCCGAATCTAAATAATTTTAATTTAAAAATATATTCTAAATTTTTTGCTGAATAGACAACAATTTGAGCAACCCACGCTAGCTAGGCTAGCACAGCTCAGCTCAGCTCAGCTCAGTCAGTTTGCTGAGCTGTTGGCAACATGACTGATATTTGCATGATGCTGATGCCCGCTAACTACGCCTGTCAAGTGGGATTTTGTGCGATTTTTCTTGTAGCCAAAGCGCGACCCCCGGTATTGATACAGCCACCGAAGCCCCTGACCCCCTCTGTCATACTGACGGCCTTGTTGCTGTTGCTTGGGTAGGTTGAGTAGATGGTTGGGTGGGTGGTATCAACAACTGGCGGCATGCATGCCAAAAATTGCGTTGTTTTGCGTGTAACCGCGCGTGGTAATCAAACACGCGCGGCAGGGCGAGCATGAGGTATGTATGTTGTAGTAGTATGTCGTTGCAGGGTAAGAGGTCGAGAGTTGAAAAATTTCACATGCCGTTGTGTGTCGTTCTGGGCATTCTCTTAGCTGGCTTTTGCAGCTTCTTTACTTTTTTTTTTTTTTGATATTTTTCGCATATGCCGCGAGCTGGCGCCTGTATTCCAGTGAGGGTGGTGATGGTGTGCTGTGGTTTGGTAGTTGAGCGGGTGGGATTTACGCGTCGTGCTGTTCGCAAATATGTTGCCAATTCGACGGCGCATTGACGTTTGCCTTTTGTTTGACGTTCGCATCTTCAACAACGATTTCCTCATCGCTCACAGCGTCGTCGTCGTCGTCGTTGTCGCTGTTGTATGTACATGTTCGTCGTCGTCAACAGCTCAACTTAAGTTGCTAACGAGCTACGCGGCTTTTTGCCCCCACAGCGTGCTTCAGGCCGCAAACATTAATAAAAAATATTTTTTGCAATATTTATATTTTCCTTTTTGTGTAATTTTTCAAATATTGTTCAATTTGCAAACGCGCGTTTAACGATGTGTGCGTAATTTAAGTGCCCGTTGATGCTGTCAAGTGGGGCGGAGGCGGAGATGTATAACTGTACGGAGGGGGCGTGGCTGTGCTCTTTGAATTTTCACTTTGATGACTTGACGTCGTCATTTTTTTTTTTTGTATTTTTTTTTTTAGCATTTGTGCAATCGCTGGAATATGATTTAATTATTTAGATTAAAACATTTTTTAATTGTATTGATAAAAGCGCAAATACGATTTAAAAAAAATATGAAAAAAAATTAATAAAATAAATTTATATTTAAAAGAAATTGAAGAAAAGGAGAAAAAAGAAATATTATTCATTTTAAATGGTATTTTAAATTGTTGAAATGTGATGGAATCACAGGACCTAGAGTCAATAAAATGGTTACTTAACATTTGAAAAAATATTGAATTAAATTAAATTGAAATTTTTAGTGTCCAGTCATTGATATATTTGTTTTTTTTTTTAGATATTTTTAAAAATACTTTAAATGGTTTACAACTAACTTGAAATTTCGCTTAAATTATTGATTCTGAGCAAGAAATATATAAATTAAATGAAACTCATTTAATTTTTCATACAAAATATTAATTTTTATTTTTCGCAATGGGCAAGACGCTGGAACATTGGCATAAACGCCGAAAAGTCTGGAAACGTCTGCTGCACACCACAAGTCGTCTGCTTTGAGGCGGTTCCAATCCTTCATTCTAACTCGGCTAAATACCTCTCGACAGGAGGCTAACATTCGCCAAGCACAGTTACAAGTTACGGGCAGCGGTGGCCAAACACTATTCTGGGCTTCTTGGCCAACGCAGTAAACTGTTAGTTGCGTATAAAGTGACAGTTATCGCTCCAATATAAATCAAATTTGGGGACTTGCCTGCGACACACAAATTAAGAGAATGCAGGTGGCTAAAAAAAAGGTCGCCAGAACCATTCATTCGCCAGAATATTCTCCACAGTGATCTCAAAATTTAACGAAATGAGAGACTGCAGCGTCATCGAAAGGCTCTTACTAGAAGACGCCCTTCAAGGACCATTCATAGGCGATATCCAATAGATCTGGTGCTCCGATCCCGCAGAAGATACAAATTTTAATATTGTTTTAGGTGTTAAAGGGTCTAATGATGCCGCGTAAGCTTTAAATAAATTAATAATAATAATAAAAAAAATATTTTTATTTCAATTTTATAATTTAAATCAATTTTATTCTGAAAAATATTTGACACTTTTTGTAACTTTTAGTTCAAATATTTATTTCTTATCTTAAGAAACGTTTCTGATAACCCTCTTTCTCTCTCTCTCTCTCTGTATCTTTCGTTTTTTTTCACAATTTTCTTTTTTCGCATTTGTATTTTATTTTTGAAATGTCAACTACATAGTCAGCTAACCCAAAGCCTTGTGTCCGTTTCCGTTTCCGTTTCGCGCATCCATTTGCCGCACCCACTCTCTGTCTCTCGCTCTCTCTCTCTCTCTCTCTCTCTCTCTCTCTCTCTGTAACCTATCTATCTCTCTCGCTCTCTTTTCATATTTTTAGCATATCTGGCAACCACTTAAATAGTTTTTATCATGTAATTACCGCCGCTGTCGTCTACCAGACGCATCCTTCGTCCACTCACATCCTTGCAAATGTCGCATCCTTTTTTTTTGGACGCTCAACTTTTTCTGTTGCTGGTGCTGCCGCGGCGCGGCGGCTTCCGTGATTTGTGCAGCCGACCGCTGTGGTCCCCACACACACACACACACACCATCAGTTCCCACATGAGTCAACTTTTTTTTTTGTTTTTTTTTTTTTTTGGCAATGTGGGCGCTGTTTGATGGGCGTGGCCACGCTGCCCATTGCGTGTATTACAATAATTTTTAATTACCGGCGTAAACGTAATTATGAATTTTTATTTTTGCATTGCTTTGCTCTTTGGCCCCCTTTTTTTTGTGTGTTGTTTTGTTGGCCTTTTTGCTGCTGCTGCTGCTGTTGCTCCGACTGTTGTTGTTGTTGTTGGCTGCTGATCCGGTTGGCGATATGCACAAAGGCTTCACAGTTCGTTGAGGCAGCAGTGTAAGGGCTTCGGGTGGCTCGGCTTGGCTTGGCTTGGCTTTTTGCATGTGTCACATCGCTTGGCGTTGCCAGATTTCGAGTTTCTTACAAATTCACACAAAATGAGCAGGCAAATGTGGTGCGGGCATAGAGCAGCCACCGGCTGCACGCAATTATCACAAGTGACGTGGAGCGGATATGCTGCCATCGTCGTCGTCGTTGTTGTAGTCGTAGTCGCTGTTGGAGGTGGGTGATGCATAAAACAATAAGTGCTGCATACTTTCAGGCGTTGCACTGCGCCAAATGCTTGCCGGGCAGTCAAATGCCACTGCCGCTTAACTACAAGAAATGAGCGAAGCATAAATGTGTGAGTGAGAGCCAGTGTTGCTCAGTTGAGAGGATCAAAACTAAAGAATATATGAAAATAAATAAAAATTTTAAAATTATCGGTTTTCTTTTTTAAAAACATAAGAATAATCGATAAATGGAAAAATCAGAACCTAAAATAATTCCCTAAATTCCGTTTGTTAAAATTCTTATTCAAATTGAACTTCAGTTTAATTTTTAATTTAAATTTTTAGTAACAAATATTTTTTTTTTTTAAATTAATGCAAAAATAAATGAAAATTGTCGAAAGTTATCGATATTTATGGATATAACTTCGATATTTAAACCATAGTATCGAGAAAAACTGTTTTTTTTCATATATATTTGAATAAAATAATCCAAATTTCAGTGTTCGCTGTGAAATTTTCTATGAAAATTGTTGATTTTGGCAACACTGGTCTCGAGTAGGGCTAACTGAGGCTTGTATGTATGTGATTTTTATGGTTGCCCGCAGCAGCGGGCGTGCTCATTATGCCGACTGCGGGTCGACAGCGACAGCGTCAGCATCAGCTCATCAGCCTTAACCCTTTCTTTTTTTTGCTCATTTTTTTCTTCTTCTTCCGTACATCCCCGTTGTCACCCAACCTATTTGGCGTCGGGCTCATTCTTACACTTCTTATATATATATATATACAGAATTTTTTTAAGCTGCCGTTGCAGCGTTGCATTTTTAGCTTCTTCATTGCGCTTAAGGACTTTTGACTTTTGTTTTATTAGTTGTGAACCCACTAGGCTCCTCTCCTGCTCTCGCTCTCTTTTTCTCGTACAGTGCCCGGCACAAGCTGCGCCTGCTGCGGGTGCAGTTATTTAAGCATTTGCCGTGGCCAGCTCTGGCTGTTCTGTTTCTTCTTCTTCTACAACTACTATTTTTATTATATTTTTTTTTCTCTCTCTTTTATGTTGTTTTATTTCTCATTTTGTTGTCGTTGTTGTATTTCTCCCTCTCTCTCTCTCTCTCTCTCTCTGTACTATTTCTCATATTTTTAATTTCTGCACTTTGTCCCTATTTATCCTGGCGTTGGCAGTTTTTAATTTCTCTGCTTTTCCGGTGCAAAGTTAATGAATAATTGTGCGCACTTTTGCGGCAAACGGCAGCGGCTACACTGATGTTGACGTTAACGTTGACGTCGACGTTGTCGTTGACGCCGACGTTGACGCTTGCAGCAATGGCGACATTCCCGCTGTGTGTTGACGCCATTTTTTTTTTTTTTTTTCATAGAGCCTCGCGTACTCGTATGCGAGTCCAAGAGTATGGCAGATAGGGGTAAAGTGTTGGGAGGGATCAGTGAACAGTGAGAGGGGTTCGCTGAATAGCGCAAAGTGTGATTGCATCCGGCGCCTTAATGAGTTCTTGATTTAATTCTTTTTTTCCAGCTGCGTTTCGTTTTGGCTTCATTCTACTTTTTAGCCATTTGTTGTTGTTGCTGTTGTTGTTTTTATATATTTTATTTTCTCCGCTGGCTCTTCTTCTTCTTCTTTCATTTTCTTCTCGTGAGCTGACGTTGATTTCTTGCCATTTGCAGGGTCCAGCGCCAATGTCGCCTCTCAGTGTCATTGTAACTTGAAATTGGTTGACGTTTTCTGTTTCTGTTCATCGTTCCATAGTTCACCATTCACAACGCTGATGCTGCGAAGCCAGCCAAAGCGAAACGGAAACGGAAATAAGCCAGCAGTCAAATCTAAAAAGAAACTGAGATAAGAATACAAAGAGAAAAAGGAGGTAGCAACGGGCAGAAGCCGAGTGATATATAATTGACTGGCTACCAAATGAACTTTTATTCGATTCTATCAAAAAAAGAAGGAAAGGAAGAAATCTGGGGAAAGTATTATATAGAATAGGACCAAATAGGAAATAAACTTAAACGATGAGAAGAATTAAGTTTTTGGTCACAAAATGAATCGGAAATGATTTAGGGAAAGAATAGACGAACGAAATGAGAGATATCAAAACCTGACTAATGTAAAGATAAACCAAATAGAAGGTTTTCCTAGAATTCGCAAGTTAAACTTCGATTACAACTTAAATTCGAGTTAAAGTTTTTTTCTAAAAATAGGAAGAGAGATCGCTTAAGTATCAGAATATAAGATTCCTCTTCCTGTCTGTATAGAGCATTTTATCCTTTTTACGTTATACATTGATCCTTAATCCTTATTTTTTTGTTCAAGTGTTTTTTTTTTCTCTCTAATTAAGTGCTCGCCCAGCAGTTCCATTCGCTAAATTCTATTTTTTTTATTTTGGACTTCATCGACACTAATTTGTCTTCAATGATGTACAAAATGACGAGCAAATACACTCAAGTAAAGGGGTATCCGGGTGTCCCGCCCATTAATTGGTAAAGCACTCGACGCCAAAAGTGCGTGACCAACAACAGGACAACAGGGAAACAGAAGAAACAATAGCCAAAAAAAAAGAGAGAGAACAGAGAGAGAGAGAGTGTGCGAGTGCGAGTGAACGCAAAAAAAGGCAAAGCAACAAACGGAATCAAACTGAAGTGCCAAAAGGACAACAAATGAAAATGCCAAACAACAAAAAAGAAAGACAAAATAGAGAAAAGACGGAGAAGAAGGAGGTACGGCAACTGGGAACTGGACTTAACCAGGAAGCATAAGGATAGCAGGCAGCTGTGCAAAGCCAATGCGTAATCAAAGTGCCAACAGAACTAGAGAACAGACACACAGAGAGACCTCGTATGCCAGACGACGCCTCATCGTCGTCATCGTCATCTTAGGTGTGCGGCTCCAACGGATCAGCAACAGTCCGTTTCCCGTCTACCATCAATGTAGCCTGTGTCTGAGTTTCGTCCTTTGGTCCTTTACCACCGTCACCGTCACCACCGCCGCCAGCAGCCTGTCAGACACAATGAGCATCATTGTGTTTTAAGTGCGTTTGTTGTGTGTCCTCTGTGCTCTTCCCTGCGCTCTAATCCTCAACTTCCCGACCATACCTCCCGTCTGTACATTCTCGGGTTGTTTATTTATTCTTTTTCTTGTCTCTTGGACTCCCAGCTACATTTTTGGCATTGGTTTGCCATGTATTTCCGTTTTGTCGTATTGTCTCACAGTCTCTCGCACTCTCCCTTGGAAAATATTTTTGGTTTTCCTCATTTTTTTTTTTTTTTTTGAGAGAGGTGGTTTGGTCTGCAAGAAAGTGGCCAGCAAAGCAGTGTACAGCATGCCCAGACGCTCAACCATTGTTTCCTGACTACTGCCAGAGTCCTTACCCACTACTCTACAGACTCTATAGACTATCGCTTACTTCCTTGCCCGTGTTGTGCTCTAGTACTGTACTGAACATTGCCAATGAAAAGCGTTTTCAAATTAATTGATTAAAGTCCATTACAAGTTGCTCTCTTTTGCTGTAGTCGCACAGGCGACATCCAAATGACAGTGGCAATTGTATGAGAAATGACTGCAAAGGACTCGCTTTGTATTCTATGAACGAGTATATCTTGTAGGTGGGTCCACTTCAGCTAAGAACTATCAACTGATGGCCAAAGCTGTAGCTTGAAACAGGAGCTGTTGCTTTGAAACAGGACTTGCGAGTTGGAATTGCTTTTGTGGGGCAGTGAAAGTCATTTGTGGAGAGCTTGGAAGGTTGGAAAGTTGGTATAACAAATGCATATTGCATGGCTCATTGATTTTTGTGGGTTTTTCTTCGAAAATTCTTTATAGAGATCCTTCAAATAAATATGTAGTTTGGAACTGGTTCGAAATAAATAATAAATAAATTATGAGAAAATAAGAAATTAAAAGAAAATAATATTTTTCTTTTAAAAATAATGAAATATCTCTTAAAAGAACATGAAACTTATATAAATTTATTCAAATGTCACCTGTATATATTCATATAAAAATACTAAATTTCCTATTAATTTTCTAAACATTTTTTTTTATAGTATTTTTTATTTTATTATATATTTTATTGAACGCGAACTATAACTCCTTAATGTTCTTATTATTCCGCTGGAATCGTTCAGAGGCCTCTGAACCAAATTTTGCGTAGTTAGGATGGGTTATATAGTTATATGGATAGCTTATTATCTATACGATTATGATTAGATATTTTGGAAGAATTCTTTTGAATTGTCGGAGGGGAATTCATAAAGTTTGAAGTATATTTAAAGAATATTCTTCTAAATTTATACAATTTGCATTATTCCATTTGAACTAGTTCGTGAAAGTTAAGTTTGGCATTCAAAGAATTTTCAATAATTGAAATTTCAATTTAGTTTCTCCATTCAAAATCTCATCAGTTACCTATTTTTTGACATTGACCATTCCAAAAGGGTATTTTGAAGAAGTTTGTTAAAGAAGAAGAAACGGAAACGGAACTACTGACAACACGTTAAGTCTGTTTAATTTTATTATTTATTTTACGGGCTAGCCAAAAGAATGTTTGCGTTCTCAAGGATCCAAATCAAACTTGTAAATTAGCAATAGTCATTGACAAATATTTCACTCATGCAGACAGTCAAACAGCCAGCCAATCAGTCAGTCAGTCAGTCAGTGAATCGGTCTGGCAGTTTGTCAGGTTTTCTTTAGCAGTGAAGTGATGTACACATCCTGGCAGTTATCCTTGTGGTTCAGAAAAGAATGTTTTTCTGCTTTAGCAATATTTCAAACACGAACTTTGCGCACCAAAGATTAATTAACTTATGTCAAAGTAATTTTCAACGTTCGTTAAGGCGACACGAGGCCACTGGACTCGGACCAATGAGTCCTTGGAATGGATGAGATGCAGGCACACAGCTAACAGCCAACAGCTAACAGCCAACAGCCAAATTGATTGTCAGTCATTCAAAGACATTTTTTCTTATTTTTGTTTCGCTGTTTTGCTTGAAGCTCGCTGCTCAAAGATATTGGCTTTTAATGGGGGTTGGCCACTTGCCTTCTGTGTGGCTTACACTAAGGTCAATGCCAGGGGTTGTGGTTGCTATACAATTGTGGGGACCTATCTGTCTGTCTGTCTCTGAATATTGTTAGTTATTTCGGGGGAGTCTGGTCCGTCGACACAGTCAATAAGTAAATAAATGAATGTAATTACAAGCTAAATAAACACCAATGCGATTAATGGCTCAACTACTACTTTCTTTTCTCTAATATGCGGCGGTCAGAGACTAGAATTCTCTGTTCTGGCTCATGTGTATTTATTTATTTATTTATTTTTTGTCATTGGTAAGTTTACTTTAAGGACGCTTTAAACGCATTTTTCCTTCTTTCTTTCTTTTTTTCTCTCTGTATAAAGCATCAAAAGCATTGCTGCGCCCAAAAGCAGGCAACATTTTTTTCGTACCATAGTGAATGGACAAAAATGTTAAGAAGTCGCGGCCGCAGCTTATGCATAAAGTAGAAATTTACACATTCTTAGTAAAATAAATACAGCAGCTAAAGAAACAGCATAAAAAACATACAAAAAATAAAAAATAGCAAACCTTATGCATATTTTTACAAATGCGTTGAAGCAAAAAAATAAAAAATATAAAACCACGCAAAGAGTAAAGAACTTAAGAGCAAAATTCTTATAATTTTTACACATGCCTCAAACACACACACACTCACACAAACACACTGTGAACCTGTTCAACAGATTCAGTTACCCATGCTCGCGGTTTACTAGTTCCAGGGAGCCCCCAAAACTCTTTTATAACCTGTCTGCAGTAGTAAGCGACGTTTTTTTCTAAAAGGTTTAACAAAAAAATGCTTTTTAACATTGGTTCGCGCGGCTGAGTGTGGGTGTTGGCTGGTAGGAGCAAAGTTGTTTTTTTTTTTTTTTGGCGGGTTTGGGGGTGCCTAAGGGCAAGAGTTTTAAGAAATGCCCCAGCATAAAAAAAGAAGATTTCAGCTCGTCATTTATGCGTTTATCTCCGACCACCAACAATGCGATGTGGCAACTTTTGCCATTCCGCTGCCAACGTGAATCCTTTTTCTGCTTCTTCTTTCTTTTTTCTCTCTGTGTATGAAGAGTGTGTGTGCGATGTGTGTGTGTGTGTGTGTGTGTGTGTAGAGTGTATAAGTTGTGGCATTTAAGCAGCTTGAGTGCCAGCATTTTATACTACATATTTACAAAAGAGGTTTTATATTTGATTTTTTTTCTCTTATACTAGAAAATAGACTTTTCTAGTTTACACATGTCATTTATTACTATTGGATGAACAGATTTTCTCTTAAGACTTCTCTTTGCCAGCAATTAGTTTAGTTGATAATCGTGTATTTAACAGATTATTTTACTATTTACTTTATAATTGGCTTCGTAAGAAGCTTGCATATTAAAAATTATTAAATTTGTTGTCAATTAAAAACTATTTATATTGTGCCACTATAGCACAATAGAACCGAAACTGTGAGTTTTAACACGATAACACTGCAATAACATTAATGCAATATGCCTAAAAGTATGCAACAATAAATGGCAGACAGCTAAAGAGTAGCACGCCAGCTGCGCACGCCAAAGTCTCTGCTCACATGTGCCGCAATTGTGCTAGCAAATCTTTTCAGAAGCCGCACAAAAAACAAGCCAAAGCCAAAGCCAAATATGCCAAAAAGGATATGGAGAAGCATAGCAAAGTAAACAAAATGTTTTAGCCAAAGAAAAATACGCGAAAATTATATTTAAGATGACATTTTATTTGGCTAGGCCATACGACGATTTTGTCGAGCCTGCGGTTGCCTCTTCTATTTTTTCTTTGTATCTTTGTATCCTTGTTAACCTGTTCTGTTCGTTTGTTTACCACTTTTGGGCTATCTGTGTGTGTCTCGCGACTGAGTAAAAAGAACGCTGGCCAATTAGCCCAAGCGATAGAGCAAGTCCTGGGCCAACTTTAAGGCGGACTTGGTCCTTAATTAGGCGTGTTTATGTGCAGTACAATATATATATATTTTTTTTTTTGGTCCTGCTACTGCTGCTACAGCTGCACTAAGCCGCATCTTGGCGGCGCTGATTCCTGTCCAGGGAGAGCTGGTTGCCAACGCATTGTCCACAATTGTTACAGTTTTACGGTTGCTTTTTAATTAACATTTAACACGTTTGACACCCACTCCAACATGGCAGGACATTGTTTCAATGGCAGTATGAGTGCGGGCACATGCATGACATACATCAAAAGAAGCCAAAGAGACACATACACACACATAGAATGACAGACACAGAGAGAGTAGCAGATTAGCAAAGGTACAACACAACACACACAAAAAAAAGAACACCACGAAAGCGCCCAGGTACCCATCATTATCATTAACATTATCATCATCGTCATCGTCATCATCATCATTGGCATTGCTGAACGGGGGCGTGGCTGCCATTACACGCGTTAATTTCATTAAAATTAAACACATGCACGACCAAAAACAAAAGACAGAACGGCCCCCCTCATTTAAGTAGCTCTAGCTGTGTAGCGCGTAATATAAAAATAACATTAGCATGTCCTTGCACAGGACACCTTTTTTTCTCTTTATTTTCTTTTTTTTTTTTTTGGTCAGGGCACGTCGAGCCGACAATGAGCTGCGTTTTACGTGTGCATCCTTGCGGTGGCCCACTCAAGTACAGTCAACAATCCAACTCCAACTACTAATACTTGTCGTGCTACTCGTATTCGTCAGCTAACACACCTCACAGGACTGTCCTTTTTATATATTTTGTCAAACACTTCTGTTTGTCTGCCTGTCAAACGTGCACTGCATACTTTTAGGCTGCGTTATTATAATGTTCAACATTTTTTTGTCTCTCCATTCGCTGCCGAAAAAACAAAACCTCAAATGTAATGCACAAAATCTCTCACAGACCCTCACTTGCAGACAGTGTGCTTGGTGGCAACGGTTCCTCGTTTCGGCTCTTGGCTACTATTTGAATATGTTACTCTCCACCAACGACAACGACAACAAAAAAAAAAATATAAAAACAGGTGCGCTCAAGTGCCACTTGAGTGGTGCTTAATCAAAGCAGTTGCAGCTGTCTATATACACCAGTTATCCACAATATATACATATGTATATATAAATATTTATATATACTCGCATATAAAATATAAAAGAATTTTCATTTATTCACTTTTTCGTTTTATAATTCGCAACTGGTTCAAGCAGCACAGTACAATAAATAGGCGCTTGACCTACAACATACTAATAAAAATTGTATGAACATTTTCAATGAATTTTTCCTATAGATATTAGAGTTGAGACCCTGAGACCCTACCTTTAAAAAAGTGTCCATATAAGATTTGCGCGATTTTTCTATTGATTTTTAATAAGCGATTTCATCTTAAAGCGCTACAGTCAAAGAATTCAATTATAATTTCCATTTTACATTGTTCCCTAATTAATTTTCTCTCATATTTTCCGCTCTATCTCTTTCTCTTTCCCAGTACATATTTAGCTTTCTCTCTTTGTACACAATCACACATTTGCAATTTATTCAATTCATAGAACGCAGACAAAAATTCAAAAGCAGCTGTCAAATGCATTTGATAGTTTTTAGCTTGAAAAACAGACTCGTTGCTATTTTAAGCTAGGAAAGCGCCAACAAAAAACAACAAATACCAAAATTATGCTTCAATAAAATACATATATTTCAGAAAGTAGTAAAAAGTTGAACGTAAAGTGGGAAAATGTGAAGCCAATAGAATGAATGGTTGTTGCCTTGGATAAAACAAAAGTTGATTTTCCTCGAGCTTAGTTTTAATTTGAAGGGTTTGATATAAGAGCAAGGGAAAGGTTTTGTTTTAAATGTGGAAGACTATACAAATATATATGTACATATACATATACATATATAGTTTATATCAAAAAGGTGCGATTAATTGAAGAGCTGCTAACGTTGCCGTCGTCAGCCACTTGTGCATTGCGTTAATTCAATAGTATAAAATTTTAAGGTTATGTTGAATATGTGCGCTTGATGATGTACATACATACACATATATATGCATGTGTGTGTATGTGTGTCCCTTTTTTGGGGCGGATAATAATAATCAGTGTGGTCCAATGCATGCGGCTAGTTTTCTTGTTTGTTTTAGTGAGGTTTCTTTGAGTGTATGTGTGTATCTGTGTATTTCCATTGATAATAAAAGGATAATAATAAAGTGCGCGTCGCGGCAAATATTTGGTTGCCGACTTGCCCTATAGCATTTGCAGGGCGTCGTGCTCCTTGCCTCCAACTTAGTATTATAACGAGTTAAAACGCAACCAGACACAGATCCTTTCATCTAAAGCGCCCAAAAGTATGCACGAATTAAACATCTTGTGTCTGTGTATTTGTGTTTTTTTGGGTATTCACACACATATAGGGAGAGAGAGAGAGAGTCCATTTGCAATTTATTGTTTTCGACATATTTGCGGCTGTTTATTTAGCGCGCAGCTTCAACCTTACCTTAATGTGCAGCTTAACTAACCTCACTTTTTTTGTAGTTCTTTTAAAATTTCATTTAAGGAGCCAACTGTTCCATAATTCTTTGAACTTTAACATGTATTATGATTGGAAATTGGTCTCGCATATAAAATAATCTTTTCAGTTTTTAGTACAAAATGTATATAGATAGAATAAAAGTAGTTATGTTCTGTACAAATATGGACAATTGTCTTCGAGCTGCATGCGAACTTTATCGGTAATATTGAAATCATTACAACAACGATAGCTGCCAAAGTTCTTATTCGGTATGAACATAAGTCGTTCCATAAATGGTATAGTATACTCTTGAAGACATGTGAGAAACTTTTTGAAAGATTT
>JBANCX010000610.1:3566-15148 GCA_037040065.1 Dettopsomyia nigrovittata | reverse complement strand
GTCTAGGTGCGTGTGCTGCGCTGTGAGATACCCCAACAACGCGTGCAGTACACGGTCTCTGCTCTGCGCCAATGCCAAACTTGTTTGCTCTATAACATTTGCGTTTGTGAACCGATCGTTATGAAATTAGTATCGTAGATCACTATTATAATGTTAGTTATTCATGTCAAATCTCAAGGTCATTGGTAAAAAACTGCAAATGTTATTTGAGTTTTTCGCTAGATATCTCCTCCTGTCTGTTACATACATTCTCACAAGACTATAATACCTCATTTTTCCAATAAATCGGTGTATAAGAAGAAAAAACAGCAAAGAAGAAGAAAGACACAAGAACAAATGTAAAAGCTTCGTTTTGTTTGGTTTTTGTTGTTTTTGTTGTTTTTGTTGTAGCGTGCAACATTGTGGCATGTTCAACAGTAGTCGGTGCTGTCATTTGCTCATCATTAACCCATGATTGCACGCTTGTCACAATTTATGACGCATTAACAACAAGTTAAGATTGAAAAGCAAAAAATAAAGAAAAAGAAAAGTACAAAATAAAAATACTTACAAGAGACAATAACTATAAAATACCAGAGAGAGAGATAGAGAGAGAGAGAGAGATTGCTATTCTTAAAGTTATATGACCTATAAAATTTCAAAGGTTGCTTTAGTGCAAACAATTGATATTTATTAGAGAATGTGTCTAAAATCTATGGGAACTACGTATAAAGGTGACAAAACAGAAAAAAGATCGAAATTTCTGGGAATTAAGTATAAAAAAAGATCAAAATACTCGACAAAATAGAAAATAAAATAAATTTTACAATGCGCCAGCTCGATAAATTATTATCTGAGACTCTATGTAGACGCCTCCATTAGTTAATTATTAGATAAGAGTTGAAAAATGTTTAAAACAGCTGCAAAAAAAATTATTTACTAAAAGATAAAGATATGAAATCAACTGAATTTGAGCAACTTATAGGAGAATATCTGCATTACTGCTACAGGAAAAGTAATGAGTTACACAAGGTTCAAGAGTTTATATAGAAATAAAAAAATTTAGATCGTTGGATAGTTAGGAAACTAAAGAAATCTTAAATTTAGCTCATCATATATTTAAGCTAAAATATTGATAATATTTAATTGCAGTCACATGGGGGTTAAGTCAACACTCTCAGCTAGACAACCCACTGTCCACAGTCCACAGTCCACAGTCCACTGTCCACACTTGTTCTCTCATTTTTTTTTTTGGTCGTTAATGAAGAAGTATTTAACGCAAACGCAGCAGATGCCTCTGGTGCGTGTAACACAGAAGTTGAGAGAGCTTGCAGACTGTAGACACGCTCAGTTGGTGAAGCTAACAGAGAGAAGGGAGCAGAGACAGATTGGAGCTTGTGCAGCAATAAATAAATGAGACGTGATTTCAATACACAAATAATTGCCAATGGATGGAGTGTTGTGGATGAGGTTTTGAGGTTTTGTGGTGGATGCGCTGCATCAAATTGTTAACTGGGACTGGACTTTGGGGGGGTCTCTCGTCCTGTCTCCTGTCTCTCGCTGATTGTCACTATGCCATTGGCAGCAGCGGCAGCAGTTGCGAGACAACAACTCCACCTTCGTTGCTTGTTGTTGTTCTTGTTGATATGTATATACCCTGCATGCATTGAGCATTCAGCCAAAAGAAAAAATGAAGGGTATACGCAACTGGTGAAGAATTTATGTAACAATCTATGAAAAAAAAATCGGTTTGAACTTTATCGCTTGTTGCTAATTCGTTTAGCAGGCTCTAGGTCCAAAATGTTATTATATAAATTCAACCAGATATTACAATATTCTGGATCTAGGTCCTGTCACATGGATTTACAACGAGCGATAATGTTAGAACCTAAGTTTAAAAAATCAAACAGTTCCCAATTTTTGCTTTTAAAGTAACTTTTTGGACCTGTAGCCTGCTTAAATTGTTTGAATATTAATTTAGAACTGATCAGTGTTTCAAAAGAAAGTTTTCTTTACAATTTTTTAATCTTAAAAAGTATAAAAATTGACAGATTAAAGATATTATTTCAACTTTTTCATAAAAAACTTTTAATATTTGTTTATTAAATTTGCATAAAATTGTAAAATAGAATTGAACAACTCGAAGATCGCTCAAAAAAATCAAGAAATGTCTGAAAAAAACAATTTAAGTATTAAAAAACAAATAAAGGAGCTTCTATCTTCGGTCTAACGAGGCTGTTATATGTATGTACTAGGCAACGATCCTACCGATCGCATCAGCTACAACATATGATGTACAACCTACAGTCAATGATCCCTCTTTTGATACGAAGTTTCATTTTGTCTCATTGGGAGACTAGTTTTTTCTATACTACAGGGTATCTTATAGTTGCGTCGACTCAAGTTTGCTTCTCTTGTTTATTTTTCATTTATTTAATTTGCGGCTCGCTTTTTGCAGCAACTGTTGTTGTTGTTGTTGTTGTTGTTGCTGCTTATGTTATGTCTGTCTGTTTGTCTGTCGCTCACTCTCTTCGGTTCACCTTCTCTGCTGCAGCAGCAACTTGTTGTTGTTGTTGTTGTTGTTATTGTCATTTGCTAAATATGTTGTTTTTATGGTAAAGCTGAACACAAGACACACAACAACAACAAAAATGAAAGAAAAATAATAAAAAATTAACTGCAGTTGTTGCTTTTTAGTTGGCACTTGGATGGCAATAATGACATTCGACGCCACATACCAAGCTAAGCAAGCCAACGCAGCTCTGGTCTGGTCTTGGCCAACAAGGCGCATAACCTGGCCCAGACGCACACTGTTCTTAGCGGCGGCGGCTGTTCTGTGTGTGTGAGGGTTGTCCATCGTTCGATTATGGGCAACAAACAAAAAAAAAAAAACTCCGTGTAGCAGCCGGAGCCTGCTCCTCCCGCAAAAAAACAAATATAAAAATTTAAAAAAAAAAATCCGAAACTATTTCTCATATAAACAACAATAAATTAAATGCAACTTTTTGTTACTGAACGTTCAACAAAACATTCTTGTCAATTCAAAATTCCATTGGTGGCAATAACTTTGATGTTACGTGCCCAAATGGTTCATAACCACGATGAGTCTAACTTCAACCTGACTAACCAAGTACAACAATATTTAGCTATAAAGTTGTCGGGGTCAT
This sequence comes from Dettopsomyia nigrovittata, assembly GCA_037040065.1. Classification (NCBI taxonomy): domain Eukaryota; kingdom Metazoa; phylum Arthropoda; class Insecta; order Diptera; family Drosophilidae; genus Dettopsomyia; species Dettopsomyia nigrovittata. The sequence continues at coordinate 12,002 of JBANCX010000610.1, read as the reverse complement.
TAAGTTCGTGACTAGTCCGCTTTTCTTAATGGAAATTGTCGCTGAAACTGTTCCTTCTGTCAAAATTTGAACAAATTTGCGTTATTTTGAGTAGCCATTGATGCCGTGCGCTACCGTACTAGCCCAGAACCATGTTCCATGACATCAAAATCCATTAAATCCGGCTACCTTAGCCGCCCAATTTGACGGAATTTAGAGCCCCAAATGACATATTTCTGGAGCCCGAAAGTTGGTAAAACGATGAAATCATCGCAAATTATATATAGTTTTGGAGGGAATTCAATAAAAAACTTAAGAACTGTTGAACAAAGTCCATAGAACTCGTTGGAAGATTATGTAGAAGAATACAATTTTTTATTTGATTCAAAAAAGTCACGAACTTATTGATCCTCGCCTATGTAGTGCACTGACATTTGTAGGCCCTATGTCGTCCTCTGATATGGTAGACTTATGTAGTCCCCTCACATTGCTTCCTATAGGTAGACTTGTTTTTTCTATCTAGGTTGCTTCCTAGGGTGATTTTTTCTTTTCTTTCCGTTTTTTTTTCATCTAAAACCTAACCCCCTAAAGATTTGGCCTATCAGAGGTGGTTACCTCTAACATTTTTTTGTGTTCATTTTTTACCTGATTTAAATAACGTGAATTTTCATTGGACGCGTCTGCCATTGCCAATGTCTTTGACGGCAGACTACCTGAATACAATAAAGAGATTTTACAATAGAAATAGAAGTGCGTCCTATTTGTAGTATTGCTACTATTTAGGGTGGTTTTTGGCACCAAAGCAATGGGGAAACCGGAATTTTTTAGTTAAAGAAATTTTTTGTTTGGCTTTTTTTTTTGTTGTTATTGCGGCAGTTACGGATTTCCGTTACTAAAAAGCACCCAAACCGGAGGCTGCAAAAAATTGAGCTTCAATAAAAGCGCGCGAAAACGTGAAAACAATCAAAATAAAAAAGATTGAATAGGAAAATTAGTGAGAAAGAGGCAAAGAGAGAGAATTCTCACCGTGCAAGATTTTGAAAGGAAATACGCTAAGAGTCTTGAACATTGAAAGGATTAAATTTAAATGAAATTTCTTTTTTTTGGCCTAAAATGTATTTTTTGTAACGAATTGTTTGTTTTCTTAGAAGAAAAATACTTGAAAAGTATTTAAAATTAGACAAGTGTCAACTGTACTATATTCCTTGGCGTGTCCTAGAATTTCAACACAGTTTGTTACTGCTTGTCGTATGAGGTGACTAATGTGACAATTCACCCGTGTGCTGGCGGGTCTTAGAATTCCAGTACAGTATATTGCTACTTGTCGTACGAGGCGACTAATGCAATAAACTGGCACTCCTCCATGGCCGAGCCTGTCGGAGCTATCGGTACCACGAGTTGAATAGCTCTCCAAGGCTACTCTCATTGAGGTAGGCCCCCTTGTGGGAGTATCGTGGTGGCTGCGGTTGACACCCATAACGCGGATCGAGTCTTTGGACTCAAACATGGAGTTGCGTTTAAACAACCGGGTGCCTGACGCATGAAAGGCAGAAATGTTTAGATCGTCTCGCCCCTGTCAAAGGGAATGTATGCATTCGAAAGGAACTGAAGAGATCTCAGCTTGCTGGCATCTCGGAGGAGCGTTGGTTTAGCGCTTAAACTAAACACATTGTGGTATAGGTGGCTTGCGTATGAGGTCACTGTGGCTTTAATCCATGTAGGGAACATGCCACGTTAAATAAACTTCATAGAGATATGATTTGTACTATTTTCCTATGTTTTGGTATTTTTTTTTTGGTATTTTTAGCTGTTTATTTAAGCTTTTTTATTGATAAATTAGATTTTTTTAAAGCTATAAGCAATCGTCGTTCTTATTTTCGTTTTTGTCGTGAATTTTCAATAGATTTGGGATAGAAAATATTGTATTTTTGACTCTTTCTGAGTTTATTTTCTGAAAACTAACAAATATTTTGAATATATTTCGAGAGCATGAACTAAAGGATTAACCTAAAAATGATTAAACATATTTTAAATAAATTTATTAATGGTTTATTATTGATGATTTAGTTAAAAATATTATAGAAAAACCTTTTTATTCAATTTTAATATCTGTTTTTTAACTTTTAAAGAGGTTTTTCTATCCCCAAAATCAAAAATCAATCATCTGTTAAAGCTCTACAACTGAGATAGAGAAAATAAATTTTATATTTTCAAATAAGTTTTATGTTAAATCATTTTCTAAACTATAATTCATAATTTGTTTTAAAATAATATTTTACTTTCATGCCTCAATAATTTGATTTATTTTCCGTTTTCTATCAATTTATCATCTAAACTTTAAGATCTTTATTGAATAATGTTTTCCAATTAACTTCAATAATTAGAAATATTGAAATTTTCACAATTTCCGTATTCCTTTCTCTATACTATTCTTTAAATTACTTTGAATTCTTTTGTTTTTGCCGAATCTTTTTGATTTTTCGCAAAACTTTTTCATAAATTTAGATTGAAAATGTTTTAACTTACTTGTTCCATTGGCATTACGTCCAAAAATTTTACCCTGCGGACTTAATATAGGACTGGATGAGGCCGACGGTGCACCGGATAAAGAACGTTGTCCCTCCGATAGACCGCTGGCTAATGACAAATTGTTAAAATCATCAGATTTAAGCAATTCAATGCTTGTGCTTGCTTGTGCTGTAAGCAACTGTGGCAGGGATTGTGCGACGATATTTGATGGTGTGGCGGGACAACTTCCGCTTCCTGTGGCCACACTCTTGGACGCTGTGGCAGCTGGCGAGGGAGTTGCTGTTGTTGCTGTTGTCGCTGTTGCTGCTGCTGCTGCTGCTGCTGCTTGGCATGATGTTGTGCTTGCAGGAGCAGCAGCAGTTGGAGGAGCAGTAGTTGATGTGGCTGCTGCTGCTGCTGCTGCTGAAGTTGTTGTTGTTGTTGTTGCTGCTGCTGATAAGCTAGTTGCTGTTGCTGCTGTTGTTGTTGTGACCGCCGCCGCAGCGGTTGGAGAATTCGATTCCATTGAACTTCACAGTACGCGACAAATATTGATAACAAAACACACAAAAGCACAAAATAATACCAAAAGAAAATGCATGCAATAAAAAAATCTAAATAGAAAACCATAAAAAATTCAAAACTAAACTATTTAAGATATTATTATAGAGAAAGCTGAACTACGAAAGAATACGCGAGGATCGTATTGGAATTTTTGTTGTTGTTTGTTTTTAGATTCGTTTTTGATCGATTCTTTGCTGTTCTGCTCTTCTGTGCCATCCGTTCAGCTTGAGGCCAGACGAACTTCTGTTGTCGCTTAGCCGCTTGGACAGTTCGTGAACCCTTTTTGCTTTCGTTTTCTTCCTGTCTTGCGCCTGTCTATGTATGTATATGTTCGGACCAAAAAAGGGGCAACATCTTTGAGATACTTTCCGACGTCGCACATACAATCACGCAGCAGACGACCAGACGCGAAAAGGGTTAAAAAAAAAAACAAAACAAAACAAAACTACACAAAAAAATAACAAGAACAACGACAAAAACAACAACAACAACAAGGAGAAGGAGAGGCCTTCGTCGCAGCTCAAAGGAGAGCAATCGGTATGCTGCATCGATCAAAGACGAAGACGAAGACGCTAGAGATTGGCGCTACCAGTTTTCCACTCGAAAATACCAAATGAGGGTAAGTTTTTTGCTGTGCTCTTGTGTGTGTTCCGAGACTCGTTTGATCTGCAATCTCTTTTATTAGATGAAAGGCAGGCAGAACGCAAGAGAACTGCTTTAGTTCTCTATCTCTCTCTCAGTGTGATTTGAGTGAGTTTTGTGCTCCGCCTTCTTGACAAGCAAGAAATCTCTCTCTCTCTGTTCGGTTTGACTGAGACAGCTGAGATCCTTGACTGTGAAGAAGAGTCTTTAAAGAGAGAGCAAATGAATTTGTAACTACCCATGACAACATAGATTACCTCTGCATTACTTTTCCGACAGCTGTAATGCAGCTTTTCGCCAAAAAGGGAATCGAAAAAACGTTTTTTTTTTCGAATTAAATTTTTTTTAACTTTTATTTTTTAATGAAATTTGTTTTTCTTGTATTTTCTTTTTTTGTAAATATATACAAAAATAGTTTACAATAGATATCCTTTAATATATAATATAGTATATAGTAATATATATGTATATATAATAATGTATATAAGTTAAGAGGGTTGGGTTGGTTTTCTCGGGGTTTAGGGAAGTAAATACTTTGACCTTTACTTTAGGGGTAACGTGTGGATGATGCGTTGGTTAATATGAGAGTTTTAGATTACACTAGAATGGGCTTGTTTGTCTTTAGAAAGCTAAGATCTTAAGTTTAAAGTATTTGGAAGAAGTAGGAACCCACTTCAGTCGTAGAACATTTCCTGAAATGGAAATCTCTACAAGTGCGGGGTTCGTATTAAACTCATTTTCCACTATAAATTATTCACGCTAATTATTTGATTAATCCAACCGATAAAGGATGAAACCTTTACATAAACACCGGGCACATCGACACGACCGCAACCAAAGCCCCAGGACACTAGACCGGCCAGCTCAAAGAAGCCATCGTCTTGGCAAACCAATGGACCGCCACCATCACCTTGACAGGCATCGTGACCCTCTTCGCCACCGGCACAGAAACTTGACGCTGGCAATATGAAGATTTTTTCCGTAACCGCATTCACTTTCCGTATACATTCCGTATCGCTGACAATTGGAATTTCCGCCTCACGGACACGCAGTGGTATGGGACCAGCTGCAAACGTAGAGAGTACAATTTAGAAAGGAGTTTCTAATAGAGTTGTCTTAACTTACCTTCACCCATATAACCATAGCCGGTGACTGTACAACGTTTTCCAGCCGTATGACTAACTCCACGGGCTGGCAAGCAAACCAGACAGACACCATCACGGAGCTCCGCCTGACCATGTAGCTTGAGCAAGGCAATATCATTGTCCAGTGTCTGACTATTGTGATTATGATGGATATAGGTGGTGGCCACACGTAGGGTTTGTGCACCAGGACTGCCATATTTACGTGTCAGATCATAGTCACCCACACGCACATAGATGGCATCACCAGAGCGCACAATACTACAAAATTGGAGATGATGGAATGAAGAAAGGTTTTCCAAAATTAGGATTATCCTTGGTCTGTACTTACTTGGTAACACAATGTGCCGCTGTCAGCACCCATTGGGTGCCAATGAGCGCTGCACCACAAAGATATTGATTCAGGGAATTGATTAATGCCACCTGCCAGCACCATTCACCATTTTCACCATCCTCGCCACCGACAACACGTGCACGGCGTCGCGTATAGTTCATCTGGGCAGGATAGCCATAGCCATTGGAGCGTTGTTGTTGTTGTTCATAGTACTCGGGATAGACGACAGCTGTCTGTTGTTGCTGCTGCTGCTGGAGCTGGAGCTGGAGTTGCTGTGTCGGCTGTTGTTCCTGATATGAGCGCAATTGATTGCTCTGCAGTCCGCTTGTGTCCACCAAATCACCGAGTTTATCATTGTGTATCTGGATGGGCACAATTGCCGAGCCGAGCACCAGTCGTTCATTGGATTTGTTAAAGTTGTTGGCGCTCATTTGAGATGTGGTCAGTTGGCGGGCGGAACGTTGTACACCGTACTTGGCACGTGCATAGGAGACCAGTGAGAGAGCCGGAGAGCTGCGTGAGCGACCTGTACGTAGAGTTCCCTTGACACCGCATACATACTTCGAATAGACATGAGGACGCGGTGTCGTGGTGGTGGTCGTTGTGGTTGTAGTAGTCGTTGGTGGCGGCAGACCAGGCTGAGGTCCGGGTCCGGGACCATAGTAATCCGCATAATTGGGCGGTGGTGGCGGTAGGCCTGGCTGGTACGAATGATGTGGCGGTGGTGGACCTTGTGGTTGACCGCTCATGTATGAGGTAGGTGGATACGGAGGCGGTGGTGGTTGCTGCGCTTGTGGCTGTGGTGGATATTGTGGTCCCATTGGTGGATAATTGAAATAGGACGTGTCATTGCGTGTTTGGAATTGTTGCTTCTCCAGTATCTTGCTCTTGGGCGCGCAACAGATTTGTCCCGAACGTTTGCATCTAAAGAGATCGGTCATCTCGGCGTTTTCTGGATAGGAAGAGGATCAAACATGAGTGGGACGCTATACATATAAGGTCTATCATCGACTTACTGAAACAGGTAAAGCTGAGCAGGCTGACAATGCAGGAGCCCGGACATTCTTCGCGTGGATCGGGACTTGGCGTATTGGGCAGCACATACGGTGGTGCTGTGGGTGGTGGTGTTGGCGGTGGCGTCGGTGGTTGCTTAGGCGCACCGGCACGTGAATTGTCACAGCAAACAGAGCCCTTGGAACAAGTGGTTGGAGTTGAGAGCAATATCGAAGGTCGTTCACAGAACGCAGCCATTATGTTGAGCAGACAGAAGCCAGGACAGCGTGGCACCTGGGGTGGTGGTGGTGGAGCCGGTGCCGGCGATGATGGTGAATTCAAAGTGCTCTCAGCAAACGATATAATTTGTGAGAGAAAATCTCCGCCAGCCTGAGAGGCTGATGAAGGTGGTGCTGGCGGAGGGCTAGCTGGACGCACGGGTTTTGTGGCAGGCTTGGCAGCAATCTTGGTAGCTGGCTTGCTCGAAGTCGGTGTCTTGGCAGGAGCTGGTGAAGCTTCCGAGGCGGTGCCTGTTACACAACAGCTGCCCTCACCGGGACAAAAAGCTTCCGAGTCGATGTCATCGCAAAAGATAGCAAAGATGCCGTTCATGCACTCGCCCTCGCATTCCTTCAGGACCTGACCCGTAGAGCTTGTCTTGACTTTGTCCGTCTTGCTGGGTGCTGACTCCTCAGCATCATTTTGTTCCTCTTCCTGCTCTTCTTCCTCTTCTTCGTCCTCCTCGGCAGTAGCTGCCTCCGTTGTGGTGGTTGTCGTTGGTTTCTTGTGCTGTTTTGTTGGTTTACTTGCCGCATTACTATTGTTGTTGGTTTTGGTGCGTGCCGGCTCCGGCGTAGTGGTTGTGCTAGTTGTAGTGGTGCGTGTTGTGCTGGTGGTGGTGCTGGTACTGCTACTGCTGCCGGAGCTACCACTCTTCACCAGTGTCTGATTGCCCTTCAGATTGCTCATATGCTCTGAATAAATTTAACTTGTTTAGTTGCAGTGGTTGAGTGGTGCGGCTTTGTTACTTACTAGCTGGTATATAGATATCCTTGGGCAACTTGCCGTTCGCATACTCGTCCAGAGAGACACAGCACTTGGTGCCCTCCTTGCAGAGACCTCCACTGGTCAGATAAGCTTCACAATATTCCGCAATGCGATCCGCCACACAGACGCCCGTGCAGTTCTCTGTGGGTTAAGAGTGGTTTAGTACGGCAACAGGTTGAATAAACAAGGTCTTAACTTACTATTGTCATCCTCTACCTTGCTGGCTTCTTCCTTATCCTTGGGTTTGCCAGTGGTTGACTTCTTTGTGGTGGTTGCCTTACGTGTAGTGGACGTAGCCGGTGCTATGGTAGTGCTAGCCGGACGCTTCGGTTGTGGTTTTGGCTTAGGTTTCGCTGTAGTACTTGTTGTTGTCGTCGTACTACGTCTGGTGGTGCTACTACTTATCGTAGTGGTGCTCGGACTTGTCGTGCTCGGCCTTGTCGTTGTGGTTGCCTTTGTGCTGCTGCTGCCTGCTTGTGGTGTACGCAATGCAGTTGTATTTTTACCACCAGGCGCATTCTCTATGCAACATTTCATGCTGGGCGATGGACACGGCACATCCTCTAGCACCTCATAGCAGATAAGTGTGGCCAACGTATGCACACAGACGCCAGGACAATCCTTGGCATCCGCCGTGCTGGTAATAGTATCCAGCAGTCCTTAAAGAATAAGAAAAAATTATGTTTTTGAAGCTTTTGGGCGCTTGCTTGGTAACTTACCCGATAGGAAACTGCCCGCTAAAGAATCATCCTGAGCCTGAACCGCTGGTGCTGGCAACAGCAACAGGATACAACTCAATATGTAGAGTATGTGGCTGGGTCTGCTCATCATTTTGTTGGATGTTGAATGCATTTTATTTGGTAATTTCATCAAATTTTCAAATTTATTATTGAGCAGCTCACGTGCTCATTGCGTTGGAAAGAAACTCTGAAAAGTAAAAGAAATTGGGAAGGTTTTAAAAAACTGAAGAATTGCAGAAAATGCAGAAATTGCAGCTGATGACAAGAGAAAAACTCTTAAAGTGGAAAAGAACGTCAAAGTAAAGAGATAAAACAGTTATCTTCTATAAGATATAAAGGGAAAGGTTAAGAAATAAGTTAGGAAAGTTCAAGAAAACTATAAAATGAAGAAAAGTTTTAGGAAAAAGGAGCTCAAAAGAAGAAAACTCCTGAAATAGGTAACAAGATATAGAAATATAAAGGGAAAGGTAAAGAAATAAGTTAGGAA
>JBANCX010000609.1:0-10604 GCA_037040065.1 Dettopsomyia nigrovittata | reverse complement strand
CAAACAGCTGTGAGCTGTGCAAGCAGTTCAGATATATTAAATATATGAAGAGTACAAATCTATATACAAATCATATAAATCTTATTCTGACAGTCTGGCAATCATGTGTGTGCGCAGCCAACTTCAAGCATAATTGTGCGATAACAGCTTGATATCGATATCGATAATAATAAGCTTTCGCAACATATCGTGCAGCATGTACAGCAACAGTGTTGACATTTTAAATGCAGCTAAGCTGGAATTAAAAGTTTCTATTTGTTTTGCTTATTAAATACACAGAAATTATGAATAAATAGAAATTAGTTAATTATGAAAGAATAACAAATAATAATTTATCTTTTTTAAAAATTGCGGCTTTTTGTGTTGTTATCGATAATAATATCGTGGCGTTGCCAACCTATTGCTAGTGATGCTGCCAACATTTAAAGCGACATCTTGCTAAGCTAAAGCAACATGTTGTTAAGCGAAGGTTGCTTCAAAAGTTAGTCAAATAAAAAATATATAATAAATAAATTAGAACAATTTATATTTAAACTAATAATATTTGATTAATTACATTGACTAACAATGCTAAATATTAATAATTTAAATAAAAGCAAACTGATCTGCTTCGAAACAAGTTTTTTTTTGGCAATCTCTCGCTCTCTGCCGCTCCAAAGCTTTGTTCTCTCTCTCTCTCTCACTCTGTCACTCTATAGCGGCGCCAACACACACACACACACACGCATCTTCTGTTGAGAGCAAGTGCTTTAGAGCAAAATGGTGGTTGCTGCTAGCGAGAGAGAGAGAGAGAGAGAGAGATACTAAGAGAGCGCGCGCAAAAGTATCTGTAAGTTTGTTGTATTTTTTTGGTTTTTTCTCTTCTTATTCTTGTTGTACAAAAGAGAGAAAATTTGCCGCAACGACGACAACAATATTTTTTTTGTATCAGTTTTGTGGCGGTCGTCAGAAAGCTCGCACGTGCGAACGCGCTAACGGCAAGTTCGCCCCATTTCGCTCCATAATAGCACAAAATCATAATAATAATAATAATAATAAAAATAATAAATACAAAATAGAAATAAAAAAATTATTAAAAAAAAAAATATTTCAAGAAATTAACGTTCGTCGTGTGTTTTGGTGTGTTCTTAAGTGTATCTGTGTGGCATGCAGCAAATAAATTTATATTTATCTAAATAAATAACAAGCCAAAAAAGCATGCAAAAATAATTAAAAGCAACAACAAAAGCAACAAGAGCAACAGCGACAACAACAAAAGTTTATAAATAGTGCACAAAACAAGGCGGGCCAGCGGCAGCAGCAGCAGCAGCAGCAGCAGCCGCATTAAGAAATTTGTCAGGCGGCGGCGTTTTGTGCGTGTGTGCTTTGAATCTGTGTCCGGCCGGTGTGTCTATGTGTGTGTGTGTTTGTCTGCCGGCCTTCGTCACGTCGTCGTCGTCGTCGTCGTCGCTGTTGTCGTCGCTGCCGTCGTCGTTGTCGTTATCGTCTCGTCTTCGTCTCGTCGTGGCGGCCAAAGATAAAAGTTAAGAAAGAAGCAAAAATATTTCAAAATAATTCAATTTCTTTGCGCGCCGCTTCTTCAAATTAATTTAATTGCAACAAAAAAGAAAAAAAAATTATTAATACAACAACAACAAGTCGAAAAAGTGCGCAACAAAAGCTGGCAAAAAGTTTTAAATTTAGAATAAAATAAGACAAAACAAAATTATTTTAAATATTGTGCACAGTGCAACGGACAAAGCGTCAACAGCAGCAGCAGCAGCAGCAGCAGCAGCAGCATCACCAACATTGTTTGACGCCGGCAGAGCGCAACACGCGCGTCAAAATAAAAACAACAACAACAACAACAAAAAGCTCTCACGCTTTTGAAAAATATACAACAACAAGCAAAATAAATAAAATTTAAGAGAGCGCTGCAAAAGAGCGTAAGAGAACAACAGCGCAACATGCCGACGGCAAATGTCTAAAATGTAATATGCAAAGAAACGCATACAAAGTGCCAAATTGCAACAAAAGCAACAAGAAAATGTCTAATTATTATTAATAAATACATTTATAGAAAATTAAAGAGAAAATACAACACATTTAAAGAGACAAATTTGTGGAGTTTTGTTAATAAACGTATCATGAACGAATACGTGCCGCCAAACATCAGCAGCGTGCTGAAAAAGTACCAAACGAGTGCAACAAAAAGTTTGCAAGGTCCGGCTGTTGCACTTATTAAAAAGGAAATACTTAGCTCACCGGAACCACATGAGCTGCAACAACATCAACATCAACATCAACAACATCACCATTTACATCATCCACATGCACATCATCATTCTCATCCACATCCACATCCCCATTCCCATTCCCATCATCATCATCATCATGCGCAACAGGATTCAACGACGACGAGCAGCAGCGCAACAACAGGAATTGTTGCAACAACAGCCGCTGCTGCAGCCGCCGCAGCAGTTGTTGTTGAACGTTATGCAGCAGCACCATTGCCACCACCACCAGAATTATCCCAACCGATATTATCACAACCAGATTCTGGTTGCGGTGAACTATTTGAGACACGTCTGGAGGGTAAAACAATTGGTTGCTTCTCTTTGGGCGGCGAAATGCGTTTATGTTTGCCACAATTTTTAAATAATGTTCTCAACGATTTCACATTGGAACAAATCAATCGAATTTTTGATGAATTGGGCATATATTGTTCACAATGTACACCAGATCAATTGGTTGAATTCAAGGCAGCCAAAATATTGCCATCAGATGTCAAAGCAAGTGGACTGATAACACGCACAGATGCCGAACGTTTATGTGCAGCGCTCTTGCATCGCTCCGATCGTAATAGCTATGTGCCCGTGGAGAGCTTACCAAAAGGTGCATTAAGTTTTCAAGTTTATCACAAATGTTTTGGCAAATGTGAGGGTATTTGTACACCGGATATGTATTCATATCAAAAGCCAACATGCATCAAATGTTTGGAATGCGAGGGTTGGTTCTCTCCACAAAAGTTTGTTGGTCATGTTCATCGTAAATTTGAGAATCGCACTTGTCATTGGGGATTCGATTCACGCAATTGGCATGATTATCTGCATGTGGCTGTCGATGTTGAGAATCGGGAAAAATATCAACGAATATTGGATCAATTAAAGGAAGTCGAACTCAAAGAGATGCAAAGGAAGGCCAAATGTGATTTGGATAATAAGAAAAGAAAGGTAAATAAAAAGATAATTTTTGAGTTTTTTTAGTGTTTAAGTGAAATAAATTGTTTAAAAATGATTTTTACGAAAATTATACATTTTATCTATAAGAAAAATGAATAGAAAATAGAAGAAATTTGTAAAATAATTGTTATATTTCATTAAAATAATTTAATTTTGCATTTAATTCTTAGTTAAAATCAAGTAAAAAAATGTGATTTATATAATAAGCAGAGAAATGTAAATAAATAAAATCGAAAATTTGAATTATTTCTATACTAAACATAAGAGAATTATACAGAAAATTAGCATAAATATTAATACAAATTGTTATTTTTATTAGAAAATAATTTAGTTTTGTATTTATTTCATTGTTATTGTGTATATTTAAAAACTTAATTTAACAAATTTATTTCAATTAAAAGCATTTCTTGTTTGTGGCGCCATCTATGTATTTGGCGAGCAATGCGTTTTTCATTTTCAATGTAAATTTCATATATTTTATGAGTCGTGTACAATACAAGAAATAAAATGCGTTTGATACGCTTCTAAGCCATTTATTAGTTAAACCAATAATTAAATTTAGTATTTATGTTATTTCGTTACATGCCGTTAAGCGTTTTAGTTTATTTATTTATTTATTATTTGCCCAAAATTATACATACAACGACCAACTGCGACGACGACGGCGACGACGACGATGTTAGCGTATACGTAATAAAAGCGGCGTTGAATTCTTCACACCTTTGCTGTCGCTACAGCAAGCTACTGACTGCGCTACAGCGCCCACTGGCGGCAAACAGTGGCGGCGCCATATTTGGTTGTCATTGCGTTGTTGTTGTTGTTTTCTTTTTGATTCTCATTCACATTTCGCATTCAATTCGATCTTCTTTAACGACAATTTTGTCGTTGTTGTTGCTGTTGTTGCGCCAGTTAAAAACTCATAAAAATATACAAAAAAAAAAGAAAACATTTTTTTTTTTTCAAGTGAGATAGCAACATTTAGAGTAAGACATTGACAGCGACGCAGCGCCAGTAGAAATGCGCAGCAAAATGTCATTTTTTTATTTATATTTTGTATATAAATTATTAAATTATTATTTAATACATATTTAAATTGTATATATAATATATGTATTATGTACATAATTTTATTTATTTTTTTGTTTATGCAATTTATTGCAAATTCAATTTTTTTTGTTTTTTTGTATTTATTTAAACTATTTAATTTTATGCTTAAACAGCGCGCACTCGATTTATTCATTTTTTGTCTTATTTTGATAACAAAAAGATTATTTTTTATTATTTTTTGCTCTTTTGTTGCGGGCGCTTTGCTGTCTGTCTTGGCCGTGGCCAATACGTCTCTGCTTGGCAGCGAAACGACGACAAGTTGTCTCTGCTGACGTCTGTGTTTGCTGGCAGGCGCAGCAAAGAACAAAGACTGACGAGCAGCGCATCGATTATTCTGCTTCTTCTTGTTGTTGTTGAGTATCGACAACAATTGAGTTGTCAATTAATGCGATAGAGGGCGCATCGATTAGCAATCGAAATCGTTTGTTAAGCAAAGATTTTTATTAATAACATTACTATTTACAGTGAAAAGTCGCTTAAGTGAACAATTCAACAATTTTGTGCGGCTATAAAAATAAAAATCTTTAATTTTTTATGTCTTTTAAAGGAAATTTCTTTGATTTTCGTAAATAATTTTATAAAATTCTCTTTTAGTTTTCAAGATTTTCAAATTTTTCATTTACGAATTTACACAGAACTCTTTATCAAATCAAGTTTCAATGAAATTCTTTTTGAAATTGCGTTCAAATATTTATTATTTTCATTTCTAATTCATTGAAATATAAATAAATTGATCAAAGACTATTTTTTCGAACATTTTTTCTTAATTAATTTATATTCTTTTCGTCAAATATAATTAAAATTTATTGTATAAAAGAATGAAAATTCATTAATTTTGTATAAATTAACAAAAGACTTTTATATAAATTCCATCAAAATATATATTTACCGGGTGCGCTTCAAATAGAAAGTCCTTCGAAAGAAAAACACATAAAATGTTGTCCGCTTATGAGGGAGTGTTCCTTGTAGCTGTCCGCTTATGAGGGAGTGTCCCTTTAAATGAGTTTTCACTGTATTTGTGTTCTCTGCTTTAATTTTGATTCTCCAATTTACCTTTTAAATGTTGTTCCTTTCAATGATAAAAAAGTATTCAACAAAAAAATATGAAATAATAATAATAAGCTTAAAGAAAAAAGGGCGCGGGAGAGGCAGAGAGCTGGATGTTGTTGCTGAATTTAACGGGGAGCAAGGGCAAATACATATATAATGTATATATGTATATATAAAGCAAACCGGTTGACGTCTGTCTGCTGTCTAGCAGCAGCAGCAGCAGCAGCAGCAGCATGATGTGTGTGTACTTTGTACGTTCGCTTGCTTGCTCTCTCTCTTCTGCGCCTCTCTCTCTTTGCAAAAAGCAGCCGCGCAGTCGCAGTCGTATGGCCAGCGCCATTTGTTGCGCAAAATACAACAAAAAAAAGGAATATAAAACAATAACAAGAAGCAGAAGCAGAAGCAGCAGTAGCAGCGGCAGCAGCAGCGCCAGTTAGCAGGCAGCAGACAGCCAGAGACATGCAAGATAGCTTAAAGAGCAAAAACAAAAAACACGGGCGCAGCATGCAAAACAAACTTGCTTTGAAATGCCAATGAACGTGATAGACAACAACAATAACAATAACGACGACGACAACGACGACGCTGACGCTAAGGTTGTCACGAGGCGCAGACTTTGACTGAGCAGTCGGCAGACCTTTTGTTACCTTTCTGTTGTTGTTGTTGTTCTGCTTGCCCTTCACAGAGTTGTCGCTTTGCTTTGCTGAAGTTTGTTTTACTTTTTTTTGTTGCCTACTTCTTGTTTGGCGCCTCGCTCTCTTCCTCTCACACTCTCTCGCTCTCTTTCTCTGTGTGTGTCTGTGACTAATCAAGTTGGCAGCTCTGTTGACTTTCGCTGCTCTCATTATCTCTTTGCTGCTCTTACATAACCCATTCCATTCAATCAGAATTTCAAATTGCAAAAATTTTTTTTGGGAACAACTCGTTTTGTTGTTGTTGCTGCTTATCGCGCAATAGTATAAAAAATTTACATAAAAAACATTATAATCAAGCCAAGTTAATATGTTTTTGGTCTACTTTAGTTTCTCTTGCTTTTGTTTGGGTCATCAGCGTGTTTTTCTGGTTATAATTAAAAAAAAATTTACAAAATTTAGCACGTTTAACAGCAATAATAACAACAAAAATAATAATTTTTTTTTAACTATAAATATTTATCTTATCAACAGAAGAAAAAACCGTCAGCAGCAGCAGTCTGATAAAGTTAGCACAAATAAAAAGTTACTTTGACCACGTTTAAATGTATATTGCCAAAAAAAGAGAGAGACAGAGAGAGAGCGAGCGGGCTACGCTCTACTCTTTGCAGCAAATTGTACTGATAACAGCCGCCGTCATTTAGACAAGAAGAAAAAAACATTTTTTTTTGCTCCTTTTTCATGTTAAAATGGATCACTTTGGGCGCAGACACGTGTCACTCTCTTTTTATGTTTTTTACTCACTCTTCTAGTGTTCCTTAGTTAAAAAATTGTTTTTTTGTTTTACTAAAATGACGCAGTTGTATTTTAAATGAAATGAAATTTAGATTTATATTAATTATTAAATTATATGTAAATATATTAAAAGTTTTATGGAAATTGTTGAAAAATTTACGAAAAACAATCTTTGAGACAATTTAATTTTGAATAATTTCTATATTTATCGATATATATTGATTAATCGATTAGAGAACTATTGAATCTATCAGATACATCTTGAGTATATATAATTATATGTTGGAGAACCATTAATTATTTCCTTGTCCATTCTAAGTCAGTGTGAGTAAAACGACACAACCTTTCCCTTCAACAAGCAAGCACGCACTGAACGTTAACGGACTAAAACGAACGAATCGGCAGCCGACGAGACCACCTTATACTTATGCCATCATGGCCGAGTACAAACAATTTACATTGCCGAAGCTCTTATTCTCCGGCCGAAGCAATGTTTTGTTCAATTCGTGGAGTCAGCCGAAGCAAAAGTCTCTCTCCCTCTGCTCTCGGGTGTCGACTTAACAGAGCGATGTGCGGCAATTTGTATCAACTGTTAGTTAACAGAGAAAATTGAGAGAATTTCCCACTTTAGGTATTTCTTACTCTATGGAGTCGCTGTTAATCACACGTACTTTCAACAGACAGAGAGAGAGAGCCTTGTCAGAGCCACGCTCATTATCCCATTCAACGCATATTATGCAACACTATCGATAAACTTTGGTCACAAATTTCTATCGATATCACCTGCTGCGACATATAATTTATATATTTTATTATTATTCTTTGTTTACTTAAAAATAAATATAAATTTTAGACTGAGTAAGCTGGCTGGCTGCTATTGTTGATAATTTTAATGATTGTTGTTCTAGTGTTGTATACATACTTTATTGAAATATATATTTATATGTTTTTCTGTACATACATACATACACCCCCCAAGAATAGATTTGCTTCGTTGAGGCTGACAGTTGAGTGATATGATAAGCGCGATAAGCTAAGAAGGCTCCCTCTTGCGGCTGATCTATGTACTATTTCAAGTAGTAGCCATTGGCAATGAATCGCGCGAAGATCTCTTTTTTTGTATTTACATCATTCATGTCATATGATGTACAGACGTTGCTGTTGCTGCTTCTTTAGTCTTATTATTATTATTATTATTTTGTTGTATCTAAGAAAGGCTAAAGTCTTTTGAGGTGCGGCCACAAGTTGTAAGTATGTACTTGTTTAGTTGTATATTTGTATCTGTGTATCTGTATCTGTGTCTGTGCTATTGTTGTTTTTTTTGCATACACTTTATTCTCATTCTAGTTATTGTTGTTGTTGTTGTTGGGACAGGTGTGCGCGCTCTGCGCTGGGCCATGCGTCGTTTATCTTTTGTTGATCTTAAAATCTTAAATAGTTTGCTGCTGCTTGTTGTTGCAGTTTTTATTCGTTCAGTCGACTGGGGCCGACCGAAGAGTTAAAGTCAGCGCCAAAGCTCAGACATCGTTTGTCGCGCGCTCTCTTTACGTTTGCTCTCGCTCTCTTTGTGTATTGTTCTCATGTTTATTTTAATTAAGCTGAACGATTAAATTTTGAACGTTTCGATTTTTTGTTTCGTTGTTGCTGTTGTTGTTGTTGCGTGTCTCTTTGAAAACTTGACTTGAGAAATTTTGTATTTATTTTTTTTTTTAGCATACACACAAATTAGTGAAAATATTTAAATAACCGAAACGTGTTTCAACATTACACACACAAAAAAATTGAATTTGTTTTCTAAAATATTTATTTATTTTTTCACTGTTGCTCATTGATCAGAGTTGAAAATTGTTTTGTAAATATTTGAACAAAACTTGAAATGTTTTTTTTTTAGCTGTAATTCTTTAATTTCCTATTTCATTTTGTGTATACACTGAACTATGACCTTTAAATATATATTTTTTTAATTGTTTCTTATAGAAAAATTGCATTTTTTATGCGATCTAACCTCAAAAATCGGTTTTAAATCTATTTTTTCACATTTAAAATATATTTTTTTAAGTTTTCAATTAACTAGTTTATATTTTAGGGTTGCCTTTTATAGAGTTTTCAATATTTTTGATGTAAAACCAAAAAGAATTTCATAATTTTCTGTTGCTTTCAACATAAATTTGTTTTTTTGTTTGTTTCCTTCTTGTATTTCCAAGTAGAGCATTACATATTCCATATATTTTGTAATAATAATAATAATAATAATATTTTGTTGTACTTTGATTATTTATTTTAGTTATTTAGCTTATAGGCAATGACCTCGTTTAATTGTTGTTTTTGTTTTTGTTTTGTTCTCTGTCTCTCTGGTTCAAGATGTGTTTCAAATGTGTCTCAAAATAACAAAAATTTAATTGAAGCTGCGCGTACTGATAACAAGCTATATGCATAAATAATATATATTAATAGTCTCTTTATATATAGTATATGTTTTATATAAAAACTATTTCTATGTCTTGCCTTGCGCCTGCTTCTTCTTATCAGCGCATACAACACCTCAACTCGTTATACAAAGTAATTCGCTCTCTTCGCTTCGCTCTCTTCTTAACAACTCTTTGCTTATCAATCAGTTGAGCGCGCCGCGCGCTCGCGTTCTCTCTTGCTCTTTGTGCGTCGCTTATCTTATATAAATGAGAGAATTTTCTTTATTTTTTAAGTCATATCTATCTGGGTAGCTGTGAGTTAAGCACGTTGTCTGGCGCAGACGTGACAATATTTCAATATATATCTATATCTATATCAATAATCTTTAAGTTTTTTTAATGCAAAACGATGATAATGATAATGGTATAATTAATGATGTTGTTGTTACAGACATACAGACATTGAACGAGTTGTTTACTAGCGATTTCCTTGTGTCATTTCCCCATGTTTTGCAACATTTCCGTCAGACGCCATTCTTAACTATTCCACTTGCTTTCCTATGACAGCTTACACCTGGCACACACACATACAGTTGATGGTTCTTGGAGCGACTTGCTTCACTGGTTTCTCTTCGGAGATCATGTTTATTTCCTTCCTATTTGCTTAACGGTACTGACTTCTCTTGTTTTGTTGTTATTTTTCCTATTTTTATACTTTAAATATATATATTTCATTCATTTTCTCTTGAAGTTCTTTAACAATCAACGCACTAATTGGCCAGCCAATTGAACTAACATTTCATTCAGCAAAAATGAGTAGAAAATGAAAATTATTTTCTTTTTTTATTATTATATGTTTGTTGCTAATAATTAAATGATTTTTTCATAATTTTTTTTGCTTCAATTGCTTTTTTTTCTTCATATTTTTATTTTGTTCGTTGAATGCGATAAGTTGGCAACGCAAACAGCTGTTGCTCATAATGAATGAAATAATTTTTTATTATTTATTTTTGTATAACTTTTGTACTATTTGAGAAACTTATGACCTCGTGCTCAGTGCATAGAGACTTTGTCTAGACTTTGTTGTATAAAATTGCAAAATAAAAATTTGTTTTTTTTGTTTTGTATTCATTCATTCAATTATTTGAAATCGATTGTTTAGTTGCCAACGAAACTTTTATAAATAACTAGAATTTACGCTGACTGCTGTTTTCGCTTTAAAAACAGTCAAATCTGACGGGAAAAAGCCAAAATGACACCACTGTCCGCATTGTTTGAGTTGGATCCAAGCTATTATCCCCCTTTTGACCCACATAGAGTTGGAGTTTGGGGAAATCGCTTCTTAGTGCTCACTTTCACTATCAAATGTAACTTCTGTGAAAAATTCAGCT
>JBANCX010000608.1:0-15214 GCA_037040065.1 Dettopsomyia nigrovittata | reverse complement strand
CAATTTTCCACCTATTCTTTTGAAACTCTGAATGTATACTAATGAGCTGACAACTGATCGAACTGCATCAAAAAATTGTGGATGCCGCGCCCACAACGCCCAAAAAGACAAAAAATGCGAATAACAGGTGTAATTTTTCATCTGTGATCTTGAGACTCAGCATAAGTGAGTTTTATCATAATATTTATCAAATGTACCAATTTCATGTCTATCGGATCAAAATTGTTGGTTTTCTAGAGCAAACATGTTTGTCTTTGGTGTTTGCTAGCAGCTAGCAGCGAGGTGCACTTGGATCGGGTATCTCGTAGTCGAGCTCCTTCCTTACTTGTTTTTAACTACCTTTCAAACCAAGACTCTGACAATGGTTAGGGTATCACATCTTCGATATATCATTTTTTGTAATAATCGTTTTTTTTTTTTGTACGTTCTACCCTTTGCCGTTGCGTCAGTGGGCCAGGGCTTAATTCGTGGCAGTCACTTGGTTATTATTTTTTCTTTTTAATAAATGCTTTGGTTTTTATGCTCACAGATGATGCGAGTAGCATCATGTGTGTGTGTGTGTGGTGTCCATTTTGACTCCATCTATGTGTGTGTGCTGCTGCTGCTGCAGTTCTTTGGCCAGGCACAATACAGCTTTTGTCTAGAGCCATAAGAACGTACAAGTTGCACGTATGATTTTAGTTATGAGCATATATATACTATATTATATATATAACTTGGTATATAAACAAATGTTTGTACATACATATGTACATATGTACATATATGGTCGCTCGTCGTATCTTAGAGATTGTAGTATATGAAGCAGCATTTCCATTACAATTATGTCACGTTTCAGCCTTTTTTTCTTGTTTTTTGATTGTCTGAAGTTCCATTTCTCTCTCATTCACTATCCAACTATGTGTGTGTGCGTGTGTGTGTGTGTGTGTTTTCCAATTTTCCAACAGCATATATATATATATATTTCTTGAGCTAAATTATATTTATTTTTTTTTTAGTATTTACACTTAATTAGTGGCCTGGCCTGCCAAATAAACTAAGTTCGTTGCCTTGCAGATGACTTTAAAAGTTCTTTGGCAAGTTTGTTGTAAATATATATATATATATACATATATATATACTATTAGTATGTATATTTGAGACTTTAATACGCATCCTTGGCCTTGGTTTGCTTATATTTGTTGTTGTTGTTGCTTTTTGTTAGATAATTTAATTAAAAATAGCAACAATTTGATATCAAACAAAATTATATACGAAAGCACAGAGAACAACAACAGCAACAACAGCAACAACAACATTAAATGACTAACCGGCAATTGCCCCCAAAGGCGTTCGTATCCGTATATACCCGTACAAATCGTACAACGGAGCGTATACGTAACCGTCTGCACGCAATACAAAAGTCCGTCTAACTGGGATTGCGTAGCGCGAAAAATTCATTAAACTTTAAAATCGTAATGAATACGCAACTCAACAAAAAAAAAAACAAAAATTGTTTTTTTTTTCCCCCTTAAAAATATAAGAAAGTTGCTTAGTTCTCAAAATCGTCTCAAAATAAACCCAAACCGCAATTTGCAGTTGCTTCCTTTTCCATTACTTTGCTGCTCAGTTAAATATTTGACTAAAACTAGTTGAAGCGTCTAATGATCAAATTAATTTTCGTTTATTTCTGATACTTTATATTGTATATAAATAATATAAAAGTTTTTACTTGAAATGATGATTAATTGAAATCTTTTTTTTTCAGCTAGAATATCGAAAAATTTATAATTTCACTTAAAATTCGTTTATTTTTCATTTGATTTCAAGCAAAACTAACTAATTCGTACCAAAAATATTATTTATATAATCGATAAATTGAAGCTGGGTATGTTTATAGTCTATCATACACATGCATTTAAATTTGTTGGGAATTTTTTTGTTGTTTTTTTTTGTATTTTTTTGGGGTTTTTTTGGGTTATTTGTCTTAAGCTTTTTGGATTTGGCCTTGCCGAATCGGCTAAACCAACTGGGAAATGAGGCTCAAACCCCTCGGACTTCTGTGTGAACTGTCTACCAGCAAGTACATAGTAGCTAGTACTAGCTTGTACTTATATTTGTAGCCACCTGCTGGCCACTTGGCCTCCCATAATCAGTTGGGTTTTATGCTGTCGCCAGTTATGGGGCACACTCTTGCTCCCCTTGGTCGACCATTTGTTGGGTTGCCTTTTGCACACGCTTCAACAATATAAACATAATTTACAGCAAGTAATAATCATAAGAAGCAGGTAAAAGTGCGAAGTGCAAAAAGCGAAAAATGAAAACAAAACGAAATGAAAATGAAAAAAAATTTCGTATATGCGAGTCAACCAACAACGACGTGTAAATACACTTACCATCTGAGCTGAAAAAAATAAATTTTTTTTTTTGTGTTGTGCATTAAAAAAGAATTAATATTTTAAAATTGTTTATAAAAGGAATAAATTTTTTATTATTTTTCTTTTTTAATGCGTTTTTCTAATTTCAACTTTGCATTTTGCATGCACATGGCATTAAAAAGCTTTCACACACACAGAAAAAAGGCCACCAAATGGCACTTTAATAACTGAAGGCGTATACGCGATATGCGTTGCATTTGTCAGTTACTCATGTTACTCATACGCCATGTTGAACGCATTTGGTTTCTTTTTTTATATATTTCTGTTACAATTTGCATTTTTGCATTTGTGCGCAAGTTTAAGCTCTGTTTATTCTATAGGGAACAATCTGTGAATCATCTTCCTTGTTATTCTTCTCATTTGTTGTCGTCCTGTTGTCCTCATCATCATCAGCATCATCATCATGATTATCGTGATTGGTATCGTCATCGTCATTGCTCGCTTTTGTGATGCTGCGCAACTTGGCTCTGCTTTTAATTGTGTGGAAATAAGCGAGTGTGAGTGGCCCCTTCAATGTATAAGTTAATTGCGGGCTTTTCAGTCATGTGCCCCATATTAAATATGCATAGAAGGATATGCTACGGAACAGTATTGGGCACAGTCTCATATCAGTATACATATACATATGTATACCTGATCAGCATAGCATAGGAAAGTCATGTGCGTTGTCGAGGATTAATTATGCATGAATTTACTTAGTCGAACATTCGCGTTGGTTGGTTAGTAGTACCAATTATACAAGGACACGGCCCAGACACGACTAACATCAACTGGATAACAGCTGGATGTCATGCTGTCAAGCACATAAACTTCAGATTTCAAGTGTTTAGCTTCAATAATTAAGTAGATCAGTTTACAGCACAAACACAAAAAGTTAATTTTCATCAAACAAAAATTCAATTTGTTTTGTTTTTGTTAAATAACATTTATAACAGATACTCTACAAAAAGTAGAAAAGTACATTTTAATGTACAAATTTTTTATTTTTATTGCTTGTGCCTTATTGCTTAGCCCATAGACTCTGTTTGAAGTTAGTGCACTTTTGCTATAAAACCAATTTTAAGTTTCGAGTCTTGCCATAAAATGCAGATAAAAGTAGAGTATAAATAAAATGCACGAACAAAAAAAAAGAAGAAAGTTAACGAAAAAAACGAAATTTCCTCTTTTTTGGGTATTTTTTCATTTGCCAAAAGTTGTCTTTGGCTTGTAATGTGGTTTGGCCATAAAACATTTAATCCAAAATGCGAATAAAACGATTCATAGATGTTAACCTAACCTAGCTCTGATTAATATAATAATAATAATATATTTATCGGACAAGACATACATTTTCAGTTCGATAGTTGCCAAGTTCTTCTATCTGTTGGTAAACGGGGCGTGTCTTTGGCCAAGTATCTGTTTCATCTGTGTGCGTGTGTGTGTGTGTGCGTGTGTGTGTGTGTGTGTGTGTACAGTGAATACTCTGTACTTTGGGGTATATGTACATGCAGGCGACAGGTAGTACGAGAGCCAAATAAATAAATTTGTTATTGTTGCTTTGGCATGACCATACATACATACATACATACATACATATATAGATATATTACTCATACGCGCTATTAGCCACACTCATACACAGACACAGACACAGACACGCCCTCTAAAAAGCAGTGTTGCCACCTTTTTTTTTGGAAATAACGATAAATTTACTTGAAAATTCAAACAAAATAAGCTGAAGAAAATTTAAAATTATTATTTTATAAAAAAAAAAACAAGTAAGGAAGCTCTAGTCGAGTGTGCTCGACTACTAGATACCCGATCCAAGTGTACCTCGCTGCTGGCTGCTAGCAAACACCAAAGACAAACATGTTTGCTCTAGAAAACCAACAATTTTGATCCGATAGACATAAAATTGGTCGAGTACATCAATATTATGTTGCCAATCACCTGTGCTGAGTCTCAAGAACACAGGTGAAAAATTACACCTGTTATTCGCATTTTTTGTCTTTTTGGGCGTTGTGGGCATGGCATCCATTATAATAATAATATATAAGAAATATTGTAATTTACGATTAAAGTCAAGTTTTATGTTTAATTCACTTGTTTCATATTATTTATACTATTTTCCGCACGCACAACCAGCCTCACAGATAATCGCAATAGAATGAATAAGAATTTATCGATAGACATACATATGACGTACATTCCACGGGTCGCGAACGTACATTTGTACGCGTTAAATTAAAAATAAAACTGAAAACGAACGTTTCCTAAAACTTTTTTTTTGGCTTTTTGATAGCATTTGTTTAGCTCTTTGGTTAGTGTAAATTATGGGGCTGATCGAGTTTTCATTTTCATAATATTACCAAAAAAACATGCGGTCGCGAACGTATGCAAAATGGAAGTCGACTTTCATTTAGTAAAATGAATCAAATCTGCAAATCAAATCTGTGATGGAATATCCTAAAGCAATAACTTTACTTTTATAATAGATTCATGTAGCTTTCTATCAAGTCTATTCCCTAGAAAATATCTTCATTGATTTGTATGTTTTCCTTGCGAAATAATTAAACATAAAAATGCATTTAAAAGTAACTATAATTGAATAAATTACAAATTTTTTCAGTTTTCATAGTAAAAACAACTGAGATATGCTTTGGATCCATTGTATTATGACATTTGTTTTATGAAATTATACAAAAGAATACGATAATTATGAAGATTTTTGTTTTCGCATTTCACGGATATGTTGACCATATGTCTAATGAGGAGCGCACTCGACAGTGTGACCATGTTGTGTTATGTTATTTTGGACAACAATAAATATAATTGTCTAAAGAAATTATGAATATATATTGAAAATATGCAATTTTTTTTATATTTTAGAAAATAGCTAAGCTGACAACACTGTTTACATATGTAGGGCGAACACGTGTGCTAATGCAAGTATGTGTGTGTGTGTGTGTGTGTGTGTGTGAAATTGAATGTCGCAAAGGTTTAGCTTGAAGATGCCAAGCAATAAGAGTTGTTTGTTTGTTTGTTTGTTTAGTTGTTGTTGTTGCTGTTGCTGTGTTATTCCTATTTCTTGTTTGGTGGCTGCTGCTGCTGCTGCTCGCTGCGTTACCCAAGTGCCAAACGAAGCGTGGCAACCTCAAAAACGTAAATTTTTTTTAAACGTCCTTGACATTTTATGCCGTTTGGCCGTTTGAATGCCTTGTTGCGTATTGTGCCATATATAGCATATACTCTATATACTCTCTATATATATGTATATATTACTCAAACAATCAAAATGGCGCTTCATTTTGTTAACAAAATTGGCTCAAAATACAATTAATTGTTGGCTTGCTTGGCCAACAACTAGTTACACACAAAATTTAAGTTCAGTTAAGACAGCAGGTGGTATGTTGCCCTTCAAAATAAAATAAAAAATGAAGGCGTAAGCGTTATATATGTCCCACACACACACACACACACACACACACACACACACACACACAGAGCCAGATTATGCCAATGGCCATAATGTCAGTTAACCCGGCCGGCATTCGTTTGGAAAAAGGTCAATGCACAAGATTTGTACCGTTGTTTTGGCATTGTTAGTGTTACCTTTTTAACAAAAAAAAAAAAAAAAGAAGAAAATAAAAAATGTTACCAAAATGTGACACAAATTCGATTTGCAAAATCGCTCGAATCGTGGCCAACAAAGTAAAAAAAAAAAAAGAAAGAAAATCAACCTAAACCATCTAGAAACCTGCCCAATGACCGTGTTGGGCCATGACGCGTTTTGTGATTGTGTTGTGCTGATTACACACACACACACACACACACAATGAACGAGAGAGAATGAATCCGTTAACACATACACGCTCACACACACAAAAAAAGGGTTTGCTCGACCAAAAAGAAAAAAAACCTTTTTCGTTGACCCAAAGCTTTCCAGAGATTAGACGAGCATGTATATACAATACAATACAAGGTATATATTCATATAGTCAAAGTTTTGTACTTATTTTCACATATGCTGACTTACTATAGAGAGGAGACCATCTTGTATCTTATATTTGTATCTTATTATTATAAATCCTAAGGAATTAGGTTTAATCTTATAATTTCTTTTTGAATTTTTCAAACAAAAAACTTGAAATTAATTATTTAAATTGTCGTTGCAGCAAGCAATCTAACGTTTTGCTTAAGAACATCTATTGAAAAGTAATAATAAAAGATTATTATAATAAAATTAAATAATTATCAAGTAATATAAGAATATATATATACACCCAGCGCAACAAAAAAAGCCGCACTCTAAATATTCAAATATTTATATGTTTTTTGTTCAGATAAAAAAATTATTTTCTCCTTCTTCCGAAGACTAAACTGCTTTCCCTAAGGCATACTTTTAAAGGTGTCATCAGAAATAATATTCTAGAAGAAGCTATTTTGACAACTAACATCTTGAAATGACGAATCTATGTGAAGAATATTTAAGAGAACCCGCCAAAATAAAAAAAATTGAGTAATCCCCGCAGAGTGATGACAAAAATTCATCAATTTTCGAAGTGCGGCTTTTTTTGTTGCGCTGGGTGTATATGTTGTCCATTATTGCTTTTACACAACTTCCAACAGAGAGAGAGAGAGCCTTGCCAGAGCCATGCTCGATATACTCGTACAGCGTTAGCACTATAGATCCCATTCAACGCATGTTATGCAACACTGTCTTTATAGAACACTATCGATAAGCAATCGATAAACTTTGCTCACACTACTCTACTGTCTATCCATATATTTGGCATTATTTTGTGAATTGTTCACGAATTAATTTCGTATTTTGACATCTTTCGGTTCTAGACTCAATAAAATTTTTGATTTGTGACAAAATTTCTTCCATCCCAAAAAAAAATAGTTCCATTTATGCGGCAAAAGTATTTGAGGAGTGGCAGGTCTCGCATTATCCTGATCAAAGATTGTAATCTTCGATCAAAAGCTCAAATAGATATTGAACGATCCTCTTGAAATCCCATCAAACAGACAAAACTTTCAACTTTTTCTATTCATATGTTTGTTTTTAAGCCAGTAACGAAATGGATCACTTTTTTTTGAAGTTTGTTCATTCGAAAAGTGAAGAAGGAAATCCAGGAAGGACATCCAATCCTACGAAATTAATTCTAGAACGGTCGCGTTCGATAAAAGCAATTTCTCGATTGGTTTTAGATCATAAATATACATTAAAATAATAGAGAATGATTAAACTTGATTGAATATTCTTGATTTTTTAAATGATGCGCGTATGCGACTGCTTCGCTTCGACTTCCGCGAAAGACTGACTGAATAATGAATGAGATCACTGGTCAAGTGTGACCAAACTTCAATATACATATGTATATAATAATTGCCAAATTCTTTATCGAGCATTTCGCACAATTATCCAAATCAATTAAATATTATAAAAATATACAAAATAAAACAATTTTTCTTCTATATTCTATTCTTTAACTTTCACTTTTGAATTT
The DNA here is from genome assembly GCA_037040065.1 of Dettopsomyia nigrovittata. NCBI lineage: Eukaryota > Metazoa > Arthropoda > Insecta > Diptera > Drosophilidae > Dettopsomyia > Dettopsomyia nigrovittata. The sequence goes on along the minus strand of JBANCX010000608.1, from coordinate 7,305 downwards.
GCGATGAAAAAAAAAGAACTTTTTGTTTTATCAAAATTTCTTTTCCGTTTTTCTCATCTTTTTATTATTTTGTTGAAGTTAAATCTCGACTTTAATTAGTTTTCGATTGCTAATTATTCAAATCAAATTGAAAAGAATTTTGTTTTTTTACATTTTACTTTATTGTTGGCCCTATTCAAGGGGCTATGCGGTGTTATTAGATTTTAATTTATTAAGTTTTTTGGCTTTTTTTTCTGAAATAAAAAGACAAAGCTGTTTTTTTTTAGCTTTTTTTTTGGTTTGTGTGTGTTTTTTAGGTAAAAGAAAAGAATTTTTGAATACATAATTCTTGTGGTTTTGTTGTTTTTTTAGATTTTGGGCTTCCCTTTTAAGTGGCTTGGTGGATGTATGAAGGAAAAAGATGATTTTTTGTTCGGAACTTCTGCGGCCGCTGCTGTTGCTGCTGTATGACGGCGGCGGTGGCATGTCCTTGTCCTCTTTGATATGTCAGTTCTCTCTCTCTCTCTGTCTTTCTGTTGTTGTTGCTGTTGCAGTTGCGGTCACAGCTGTCGCTGGCAGCAACATTATATAGGGGTAAATGTAGAAAAGGGTGGGTTGTACATACATATGTACTGTACTGTACTGTACTGTATGATGTCTAAGGGAGCTTGTGCTTGTGCTTGGCTTTAACCATCATCCATCAATCATTATGTCAAGCAGTGCATGACTGACATGCAGGCCAAGACCGCGCAACAATATATCAAATATGCCGCAAAGCGACGATTGCACTGACAATTGCGATAAGCGATAAACGATAGCACGATAGCTCGATAGACGTTTCGATAATATGCCTACGTACACGTATGTATGTATGCTATAACAGGCAATAACACAACAAAATAATTATAAATTTCTTTTGTTGCAACACACACACACACACACACACACACACTGACAGCCAACCATCAAAGGGAACTCAGCTAGTTTCCAATTTTCTTTTGTTTTTGTTTTTGTTGTTTTATATTTCGATTACCGTGTAGCGAAACGCTTCAAGCGCTGGCAAAAAATGTTGCCTTAATCCCCAAAACAAAAAAAAAGAAGAATTTTCTCATATGTTGAACGCCTTTGCTCTTCTCTATCATTTGCACTGTCTCTGTCTCTGTCTCTGTCTCTGCCTCTCTCTGTTTGTTGTCGTCATCTCCTTTTTATTTTGTTCATTCTATTACGATGGCAGCGCTGGGTAATGTTGTAAAAAGTTTTATTTGTCGCTGATTTGAGTATCGAGGCCAACGCCTATGTAAGGTACTACATAGCTCTCTCATATGCCATGTTCCTTGTTGTGTTGTGTGCTTGCGCTACCTCTCTCTCTCTCTGTCTTCTTTCTGTCTTTCTGTTTATTCTCATTCAAAGCGCAAAACAAAAATGCAAAGTAATGCAATTTATTTGAAAACTATGCTACAACACCCACTGACCCATACCTTATCACTCTCTCTCTCTCTCTCTCTCTCTGTCTCTCAGTCTATGTTAACGCCTCTTTAACCCATCTGTGCTCTCTTGTTGTAGTTATGAGGACAACTACTATTGCTCCATAGCAGTGTAAAGGAAGAATACAAAAAACAACGACAACAACAACAACAGCAACATCTAACAAACAAACAAACAATTTTGTATTAATTTTTTATGTCGCTACCATTTCAATTAACTTTAGATACATTCAAGTGTACTACTCATAGATACAAAGATACATCTATTATTAGATCACATCGCACAAGCACTCGAAATCAATCAAAATCTAACAAAAGATTCTGTTTTTTGATTTTTTGAATTAAAAAAGGCGAAAATTCTATTTGAATTCTCAAGAATTAAATATGAAAAATTGAATAAATTCTTGAGTTATGTTCAAAGGAATATTTCTCGCTTGTTAGATAAAAGAAAAGTATTAAAAATTAACTAAAATTCCAAATTAAAAATCAGATTTTATTTAAAGTTTCGTAAATAATTATGTTTGTTTGTCTAGAAGGAATATAAAATATATTTTCATATAAGTTTAATAACTTTACGCATTTATTTGAATAAAAATCGATTCGATCCATTTGAAAAATGTATTGAACAGACCCTGTAAGGTATATATATTCTTGATCAGCATCAACAGACGAGTCGATTTAGCCCTGTCCGCCCGTCCGTCTGTATGTATGAACGCGTCGATCTCAGAGACTATAAGAGCTACAGTAACCAAGAGCTACAGTATCATGGCTGGTGTAGTTCGCGCGCAGTACACCCCTTCAAATCGAAAATAACGATTAACAGGTGGAATATTCCACCTATTGTCTTAAAACTCAGAATGTATACTAATGACTTGATAACTGATCGAACTGCATCAAAAAAATTTGGATGCCACGCCCATAACTCCTACAATCGGAAGAGGGCCCCCCCTGTAATGGTGTTATTTGAAAGTTGCTATCTCAAGAACTATAAAAGCTAGAGACCTGAAATTTGGTATTTAGGATTGTGTGTAGTGTAGAACATAAACGATAAAATTTATTTTTCCAATTACCCCCACCACCCCCCTTAATCGAAAATAACGATTTACAGGTGCAATTTTCCACCTATTGTCCTGAAACTTAGAATGTATACTAATGAGCTGACAACTGATCGAACTGCATCAAAAAGTTTGATTTGATGTCTATCGGATCAAAATTGTAGGCTTTCTAGAGCAAACATGTTTGTCATTGGTGAGCAGCGAGGTCGACATCGCTAGCACTTGAATCGGGGTTACTAGTAGTCGAGCACACTCGACTAGAGCTTCCTTACTTGTTTTATTCTTACTTTAAATATATAATAAAATATAATTTGAATTAAAAAGAAATTTGATTTAATTATTCGGAAGCATTTTTTTTGTATTTTTTCATGTAGAAATATATCAAATCAATCAAATTTTGTTCAAATTAAAATATAAAATTTATACAATATGAAGATATATATATATATATATATATATATTTATTATTATCTGTTGACAGAAAATGAAAATTGTGCATTTCGGCGTTACAATTGGAAAATATGTTTTTTTTCTTCTCATTTTTCGTTTTTCATATTTTCATATATTTGTTCGGGTGTCAGTTGCTCTTGTTCTCTGTGCTCCGTGCTCTTTGCTATCTATGCTTTTGCTTTGTGATTTGTGTTTGAATTGAATTTTTATTACGCACACAATTCAAATTAAAAGAAGACGCAAATCGTAGTCTATTTTTAGGCGTTGTGTGCAAAAAGTCTATGTACGTGTACAATGATAATAAACTGCTAAATATGTATAAAGAAAAAAAAACAAAAATAGGAAAGGAAAGGAAAGGAAAACAGCTCATCCAGAGTTTGGGCTGCAGCCTCAGCTGTTAACAAAGTACAACAAACATTTACCACATTTTTAGAATATATATATGTATGTATGTATATTTATATTTTTTGGTATTTTGCCTACTCGACAATAGTAGCATACCCGGCTATTGTGTGTGTGTGTTGTGAGTTTTGGACGGGGCTTGTACTCGTACAATTATACAACACAGGCCCAAGGTTCTTCCTAGCCTTTGTACAGCATTGTCTGTGTGTGTGTGTGCGTGTGTGTGAACATATTTCAATGTCCTTTAATAAAAATGATAAGTCACAGTCTGGGAACATAACATAGAATTCTCGACTTCTTGGCACTAGAGCAAATAACAAACAGATTGTGAGACCAACCAACTGGGGCGGAGTTATTTTCTATATTTCTGTGGATCTATTCTATTGTCATATTAAAGTCAGGCAAACAGACAACATATATGTCTGTCTGTCCGTCTGTCTGTATGTTTGACTGACTTAATTAAACGAGAGAAATATTTTTAATTCTTTTTTTTTAACTTTATTGCATTTTTTTCCTATTTTTTTGCTGTGTTTTTTATTGAAACAAACTAATATTTATTTTCATTGATTTATTTGAATTGAAATTTTTAACTTGTTAATTAACAACAAGGCACAAAAAACATATTTTTTCAGGCACTGTAAGCCAAATGGAACAATTTTAATTGTTTATCTTAATAAAGGATGCGTCTCGCTTCAGACTTTGCCGTGCTTCAAGCATACCATCATTACAACACTAGAACAAGTTGGGAATTCTTTGTACTTCTTAAACGTAATTAAAATAGATTGCTGACAAACTATACAAGTTTTGGTATTTTCATCGGTATTTTTTGGTACTTTTTCGGTTTTTTTCGGTTTTTTCGTTTTTTTTTGTTATGTTTGCAAACGAGGCACTGATTTAGCCAAGTGCTACACTTATGGCCTTGGTTTTTAGACCTACACTGCGTCATCCTAATGAACATTCCTGGCCCCAGTCCAGTTCAGATCAGTTAACTTTACTTTGGCTCGCATAATTGCTGCACAAATTGTTTTCTTTTTTTTTGTATATTTTTCTGTTTTCATTCACAGACACTCGCGGCTTATGGCCGGCTGATGATGGTCTAAAGGCTAAAAAGGCTATTGGGGCTAACTGCTGTTGTATTGCCCCCCCTCCACACACACACACATTACTGCTATGCCAGCGTCAGCGTCTTTTACGCGTCATTGCCAATGCGAGTGTTGCCATTCCATGGAAATGCGTTAGCGCCATCTATCGTAACGTTTCCGATAGCTTTGTTATGCAGGCACGCTCGTTCATCTTCTTTTAATTGAACGCGTACTTTTCGCAAGCACTGTGCCAGCCTGTGTATCTGTGTGTGTATTGGTCGGTTTGTTGTCCAATTTATTTGTTTGATTAATCAATTGCATACGTAACTAGCAAATCAATCAAATCAATAACTAAATATAGTTGTTAACGTGAATTTCGCTTAAGCCAAGTTAAAACAAACTAATTTTTGTAGCAACTATTTGGACATTTAATACCCTACTTTAGGGTATACATATCTTATCAGTCTACTTTCTATGTTGCTGCTTCATTATGCGCTAATCTTGCTCATATTGCGTATACGCCATGTGTACTATACATATGTATAATAGTAAATGATGAAAACGTTCTTTAGCAATATTTGTATTTCTCTTCGTATATTGATAATTTATAGTTGGTTTATTTGCTAGATACTTTAATCAGAAAATCCATAAATTTTGTGTTTTTTCTTTTGCTCTTTAATACCCTGCAAATTGTAGCCCAAAAAGGGTATCAGAAGCTTTTAGAAAATTATCTATGTATAAGCAAAGTATAGTTTAAAAAAGTTAATTTTTAGCTTTATTTTGTATGTTGAACTTATCGAGTTTTGGCTTAAATGCTGCCAATAGTTGTCTACAGCTAGTTTACAAATTTCATCAAATTTTATTAAGAAAAATGAAAGTTATTCAACAAAAAAAAAAGCAATTTTCCCATGATATATAGAACTTTGAGCTGGGACTGCCATACAGCATCTGTTAGTTGTGCTTTACGATATGTTTCTCCCTTTTTAGCTTATTCTTTCGTCTGCTTGTTGTAAATAAATATGTATTTGTGAGCGAAAGAAACAAAGAAAATGGCAATCGACATGCCAAAACGGCAAATACTCGGCCATGTTAAATGTTAAACATTAAATTAAACATAATTTTTTGAGGCGCATTTAGGCGAGCGACTAAAGATGATAAATGATTGTGGAACAAGAGAGTCAAAGAGAGGCGTCAAAGAGACCCAGAGCAACAGAAATTTATTCTCATTGGATTGACTGAGATGCCTCAGATAATGCTCCTCGAGTAACTTAAACAGTGGAATACTGAACATCAATATTTAAAAAAAAAAGAAGAAATGTTCTCAAATTTTGCACAAATTTGTATTCTTGTTGTAAGTGAGCAAGGAAATGTTTATTTTGACATTTATTGTATTTAAAATAATGTTTTTTCTTTATGTTCTTCAGCTTCTTTAGACTTTTCATATAGTTTCTTCAACGTATATAATTAAAACAAAGAAATTCATTTTAATGAAGTTCGTTGATTCCATAGTGCGGCAGACGCTGGCAAATAAATTGAACCAAAAAGGACTCAACCGACTCAGCCCTCAGTCAGTCAGTCAGTCAGTGAGTCAGTCAGACAGTCAATTCGTCAAGCTTTAGTTCGGTTCGATGCGATGCGATTCCGCTCAACAAAAAAGAAGAGGAAAATGCTTGTAAAACTAACGATAAGCGTCATGTAATTTGTGATGCGAGCGTTTATAGTCATGTGTTGTGCGTAAACAGGACGACTCAACATTATGAGCCAACAAATTGATTTATTGTTGTAAACGGGAGACTGACAGAGAGAAAGAGAAAAAAAGGTACCAACAAGCAAACGCTTGGGGCGTTTACTGACCTATTTGGTCAGTAAACTTGACTCTCTTTTAGTAGCTTGCTACAACAACTATGTATGTATGTATGACTTGATACATATGTTATCATGTATGTTGTTGCATGCGATTTGAAAATATTCAAGAAAATGTTTTGCATATTTGAATGAGAGTGTGAAAATTTGTTGTTCCTTTTGTGTTGTTCTTCTTTCGTTTAGTGACCTAATTTTTGATATTGGAAAAGTTTGAAATCTTTGAACAGTTTTTAAGGCAGCCTTAATAATAGAAAATAAATCAAATATTTTTTAATGCATTTGTCCAATTATTCGAGTCTCCCAGGTACTCTCGTAGGTAAAACACAAGATTCTTTGAGCTTAAATAGTTAGGATCAGATATGATCTATTTGCATTTTCCAGCATTTATTTGCTTTGACAATAGGATAAATAGTTCTTAAAGCGATAGTACAGATTGCAATGCCACTAAACGAGAGATAATGCAAGGTATACCATACTAGGGCATGGTAATCGAGCAAATAGATAGGTTAGACACGATGCTAAGCCGATCTGTCACATTCGTGTCCCATATATGGACATCAAACGCTCGACTATTTAAGTGTGACCAGATATCGTGGATAGATAGATTACATATTCAGCCGATGTCATATAAAGATCTGACAATCCCGATGCAAAGACATAAATAGTCCATCAAAGAGCCATAATATGAACTTTTCCGGGTATGAAAGTTGATTTTCTTTTCAAATTTCTATTATTATTATTAATTAGAAAAATTGTTTTTTTAGTTATTATTAAATTTTGGTTAATTTATTAAATTTTCTGTGAGGACATGTTGACGCTTTGACAGCTAAATAATAACTAAAGAATTCTTGAACAAATCAAACTGTTTTAATAAAAAATATATCGATAACTGTGACCAAAGCATGGCGAGTGTGCTCAGCTACCACATACCCTGCTTGAATGCTTTTTTCATTTATATTTGTTCATTTCATATCTGATATCTGATGTATA
>JBANCX010000607.1:0-13933 GCA_037040065.1 Dettopsomyia nigrovittata | reverse complement strand
CTTTGTTGTATGGCGATGCACATCAATTCCATTGACTTTCAATATAACGTCGCCAGCTTCAACCTGTTAGCAAAAAACAAAATAAAAGAAAGGAAAAATTATTATACATACAACAGTGGTCGTATAAATGTTACATTTTACAATAATTATAATTTTTAAAAATTTTATTTAAAATATGTAAGTGTATTCAATAATTAGAATAATTTATTTATTCATAATGTAAGAAAACTTTTTACATTAATACAACAAACAAGTATTTATTCAAAAATGCGCGCTTGAAAATTAGATTTGTGTAGATTAGAACAAAACCCCAAAACCAATCGGTTCCAATTACATTTTAAAATTTTATAACAACAATGAATAAGATCATAAACTAATGAGTTATTTGATAATCTCCTTATTATTTTTCAAATACTTTTTTTTTACCAAAATAACGTATTTTAGTCAGGTTTCGTACCTAGAAGCACCTGCTTGAACTTTTTTCTTTTTAAATAGAAAATGTGACAGAGGAGATATTATTGATTTTCCTTTCACCGTTTCAATTCTCCAGGAATGGAAATACAATGGGACACATGCCGTCAGTCGTCAATCCAACTTGTCGACACTTGTAAACTATTTATAAATCTTATTTCGCATCACACATCAGCATGTCAAAGGCAACAACAACGACAACAAAGAGATTGGCGCCTTATTCGACTACTGTGTGACGTCAAGTCAAATTTTGTATGGGGCTGACTGGTGCTGGTACGCACTTTGCCATGCCAGAAAGCACATTTTCTCTCTCTCTCTCTGTCTCTTAGCACAAAGTTTATTTAATAAATTTGTTAAATATTCTGTTTAGTAGCACGTTGGGGTCACAGTGAAATCAGAGCATAATGTTCTTATTCATGCAAAATGCAGGACAACGTGAAATTTCGTTGTATTGCATAATTAATGGACACGAAAATTGCTTGACTAGGCGCAGGCAGTTATTTAAAATTTATGAATTTAAAAAACTACACTGTTTATATAGATACAAACACTACAAACAGGCAGACAAATTGATAGCACGGTGGTATAAACAGTGCCACGGTAGTAATTAAACTAAAAAAAATGCATCAAATTTTTGTGTGTGTGCTTACTCTTACTCTTTTAATACAAACAGTATGTATGCATTCACAATAGACAACAGATGAGCACAATGCGGCGCTGCACAAACTAAGAGAGTGCTGTATTTTTAAGAGAGAGAGAGAGAGTCTCTCTCACGCCAGATGGCATAGCATGAAAAGCGACGAAGAGAACCAGTGCAGCAGACTGTTAAAAAAAAACAAGCAACGTCATTGAAATATGTACTACTGATAAACAAATAATGTATTTTTAAAGCCTTTTTATTATCTAGGCACACTCTTTTGTCAATAATTTTAATTTAATACTAAAGCGTGGCCTCAAAGCCTGCCACAAGTATGTAATTGGGCATTAAATAAATACAGCAAAATAAGTTTTAACAATGAAATGATTAGTTTTGTCTGTATTTTGTTTTTTTTTTTATAACATTTTCACTTTCTGTTACATATATATAAAAAAAAACTAAAAAAAAAATCAATCAATTACACCTGCTGTCATTGAAATAGTTTTTCTTTTACTTTCATTGATATTTTATTTAAAATGTTTTGCAAACTTAATTACAACTCGTCTTAAAAACTTTCTCTATTGTTATTAGCATGAATTTGTGCATTTAAGAGAACAAGTTGTAAGAGTAAGTTTTTTTTTATTGTTTGCTCTCATCGAGCTAAAACAGCTGATCGATTAAATGTCATTGAATTGTTAATCAAAATTAATCAAAGATTAAGTCTATAAACATTTAAATCAAATCAAATAATTAATATGAACATTTGATGATAACGATTCATTTGGCGCCTTGGCGCGTTTTTGATTATCGAGTAGTACAATAAATAAATTGTCACTCGAAGAGCCTCAATTAGTGTCAAAATCCATAGTAAAATACTAAAATATTTATATTGTGAATTAACTTTGCTTGAACTCGCATTCACAATGACAACGTTGAATCAGTTACGTTTATTGTGCCAGCAATATCAATTAATAACAATACCAACAACTGTACACCCACCCACCCAATTTTAATTTCAATTTTTTTTTATTGTATTTTTTACCAGGTAAACAACAAGCCAATGGATTGAGTTTCGATAGTATTAGTGCCTCGACAGAGACAGCAATGCCAATCCAATGATGATGACGACAACAACAACGATAACAAAGGCAATGACAACACGACGACGACGACGATGACGATGACCTAGTCAAGTACACGAAACACACTTAGAGATGAGCATAGTAGATCGTGCCGTGTCAATGAAAAATATCAATTGGAATTTATTATTGATTTAATTAACAATTAATGAATTTTGAAGAATGATAATTCAAAGTGTAATTGTCAAAGAAAAACAAAATTTAATATTGGACGGCAAGTATCTTGAAATTATACCATGAAAACATATCCAAAGTAATCGAGTTTCTTTTGCGGATATATGTATTTAAGTAGTTTATCTTTGAAGGAACTAACGATTTTTAGTTAAAACTCGGTTTAGACCTAAGCGATCCTTTAGTTTCTTTACATTAGATTAAATTCCTACGTTCCTAAAGTTCTGTCGTGTCCAAATGTAATTTAATTTTTATTTATTATATTGCTTAAACTGGAATATTTTTGCTATGTATATGACAGCAAAAAGAACTAAAAATTCTGAAGCAACAAAGACATGGATTAGTAGCTCTGGTCCTTGAAATAAACAATCTGAAGAAAATTATATATTTAAACTACCATATCGGAAGGGGCCCTTCGGAATATTTTCCTTCTCTTATCGTGTTGGCCTTCAAAAAACAAGCTATCGCCCATCTCTAAGTCATATAAGTATCGAACGATATCTTCAAACATTCCGTCAACAAAGAAACAAATGTAGGGCTAACAAGTAACAGTTACAGTAACTGTAACGTCAACAACAACAATCAGTTCGCTCTTTAGACGTCACTTAAGAGAAATTTATTGAAAATCAATGTTAGGCATAGCCAAAAGCGCACTATTGTTTGCGCAAAAAAAAAAACCACACCCATCACCCAACTGGGTGGGTGGGTGCCCGTAACAACAATTACACGGATAGTAAAAGCAACGTTGGTAAACATTTAGGGCAACACGTCAGTGTTTTTTTAAGTGAGCTAAATGCTCTGTCTCACACTCCATACAAGAAAATCTTATTCGACTAATGGTTTTTTTGAAATGTATTCTCTATTGTGTATACCCTACATCCAGTGACAAACATTGTGAATAAGGGTATAATGGTTAAGGTTTTGCAAATGTATTCAATAGGCCAGAATGGAGGCATATCTGTGAAGTACATTTATAGATATTCTTGGTTAAGTTGAATTGACGAGTCGACAACGACTTGGGTCGATAGATCATATGACAAGGTATTTAATAGTCGAGTGCATACCACACAGTCTACAAGAGGAGCGTATTCTTCTAAGCTTTTGTTTCGTTTTGTTGCCAAGCAACAACAATAGATGACGCTTTTTCCTTTCTCTTTCACTTGTGCGCTCGCTCACACCGTAAACCATTGTGATTTGAGTGACCATCTGATACGCAAATACACACAAACACGAACACGAACCAGAGAATCTGTGTGTCATTTATCATTAAACTTGTCAAGCTATGCGCTATAGCTGGTATACATACATACATATATGTATGTAGTAGTTGTGACGTCTAATTCGCATTTAATTTTGCTTTTATTTTATTTTATTCCCCCTTAATTCGATAACAAGAGCAACATATATATGTACATAGTTATCGCGTGGCCATTTGCATTCAAAAGAAATGAATGAATAAATTGTACACATGTATTTGTATGTTATGTATCTATGTGAATGTGCTAAAGTGACCTTGCCCGGCAATCTGTACTGGACTCTTCTTCTTTTTTTCTACAATTGATAATACTATGTTTATTTTCACACCGTAGGCTCTTAACTATTTTGTACAAACAAACAAATTCAACAAACAACTAATTGTATTAGTACTTAAATTAATTTAAATCATTTTAAATTTACATTTGATTTTTTTTTCATACCAAGAGAACAACATAAAAATGACACCTGCAATTGGAATGTTATCAAAATAAAAATCTGTTAAACACTGGGAAGATTATAGAAGATTCTTATTATTCATCCTATGACAGCCTCTATATCTAACGTGTCTATTTGGTTTGTACTGATGTCGTCCACAATCCATCTTACTTCCAGTTTCTTTACCTTTTTGCACAACCGAATACGCTGAGCATAACCGTTTTGGAGTATTGTGTGTTAAACAACAAACTTTTTACAGTCTTTTCTGTGGAGAAAACTCTCTTCTTTTTATTCACCTACGGAGAATCTCTGATCACTAGCGCCATGAGTTGGAGCATAGCTGCCGGACGGGCAACTGGTCACTAATCCACCCCCACTGGGCCAAAGATTCTCTTCTTTTCTATTTGAAAAGCTTCTTTCCGAACATCTAAAACTATATTTTCTGTGAGTCAGTCAGGCCACAGTTTTCGGGCTGTCAAATTCCTTCTACTCCAATTTTGAGTTGCTTCAATTCTTTCTATTATTTTGCATAGTTTTTTGCATAATTTTTCTCTTTATATTTATCTCTCACTCTTCATTTATCTTTCTTTCGTTTGTTTGAAATTCTTAATGGTTAGATCTATTAAGATCACTGAGAACTCCTAGCTGTGAGTTCAGAGCATAACCGGCCGGACGACAAATAAATGTTAATAGATTGTTTTCTTTGTATTTGATTATTGATATTTCATTTTTTAAATTAAGATAATAATGTAATATTTTTATTTTGTAACATTGGCAGCATTAGTTTGCCATAAATTTTAAATAAATAAATAACATAAAAATCCAAGAAGCAATCAAATGATTTAGAGGAATGCTTAAAACCAAGTTAGTCTTTGAATTAGAATTTGAAATCTATTTTTCACAAAAATGAAAATATTTTTTTAAATTGATCCATCATCGCTTAAGTTAGCTATTATATTTAAATGTATTTAAGAGCTTTGTTTACATACACAAAACTCTCGCTAATCATATTTGACACATAGAAATTTGTTTAAATTTATTGTATATACCCGGTACACAACTACGATCCCCTAAAGTACATCCATATGTATATGTTCGCTTAAAATTATTGCTTTAAAAATTTGAATTTGCTTGAAATTAAAGCTGTCAAAAAGAAATAAATAAACAAAAAACGAATTTAGCTGACTTTTGACATTTCGAGTTTGTTTTTGTTGCATTAAAAATTTGTTATTTTTTCGCAACTAACTTGATAAAAATAATAATAATAATATGTATGTGTATGTAGTTATATAAAAATATAAACAAAAACAGATTTATTTATTTAGAATACATACTATCTATATCTATATGTATGTATACTCGTACTACATCGTATTATCGTATAATTTAAAAAGATTTTTATAACCCGATCCATTTAAAAAATGGAAAAGGGTTATTACAGTTTGATCTCCTATCTCATAAAGTATATACTTGATCAGTATCAATAGCCATGTCCGTCTGTTTGAACGCGTGTATCTCAGAGACTATGAGAGCTACAGAAACCAAATTTTGTAACAGATTACTCTAAGCGCAGTACTGATATCACCAGCCCCGGAAATCTAAAAAAAAAAACAATTTACAGGTGCAATTTTCTACAAATTGTCTTGAAACACAGAATGTATATTACTGAACTTACGACTGATCGATTTGCATCAAAAAATTTTGAATGTAACGCACACAACGCCAAAAATCAGGTGTAATTTTTTACCTGTGACACTGATTTATAGCAAAGATAATTAGTATTATAATATTGATCTATTGCATCAATATCATATTGTTCGAATAAAAATTGCAAGTTTTTCAAAAGCAAACAAGAGTATCATTGGTCGTTGCAAGGCCCAAGCAGCAGAGCAAAGACCGCACTGCATAAGTAACTAGTAGATATTTTGTCGCTTAGATCGGGGTATCTCGTAGTCGAACACACTAGACTTAAACTTTTATACTTGTTTTCACATTACCTTGCCATTTAGCAGATTGAGTTATTCACGCGTCGCTTCAAATTGAGCACATTATCTAACTAAACAAAAAATTAGTTTTTATGTTTGCCCGTACAGTAATATAATAAAGTTATTAAAATACCTTTTACCGCTATTCGTAATTTTAGAAATAACTGAATTTTTATGATCTAGAACAAGTTTACATAATACATAACTGTGCAATACCAAACTTTAACTGGCTTTTAAATTAGACGACAATTTCACAATTGTTTTGTATTTTCTTTTTTTTTTAAACCCTGTTCTATTAAATGGGGGAACCAAGGGGTATAATAAGGAACTTAATTCCAAAAATTGCAAACGGAAATATGTAATTAGAAAAAAAACCTTTTTACGTTTCATTTTACCCTCACTGGAAGGTATTATAATTTTGTGCTAAAATGTGTATCGCATCCAAGAAACCATCTCCGACCCCTTAAAGTATATATTCGTAATCAGGAGTACATTCTAGCCATGTCTATATGTCTCTTTGTTTCTATGCAAGCCAACTAAGATCGGTTTACGCTAGATGTCTATTAGAATTCTCAAGTGATTTTAGTTATAGTCTGATGGTCCACAGCAATCTGTTGATGAGAAAAACGTAGAAGCTTCAAAAATATCTCTAAAAAAAACATATCGTCCTCATTGTTATTTGTTTGTGTTTCAGTGTTCTTTATATTGTGTTCATATGAAATTGTTGAGATATAAGAGATTGAAAAAACCAAAAGTTATATTAGAACAAGGAATATTGTTGTTTGTTGTTGGCAGGGTAGGGTATCTTTGTGGTCGAGCCTAGTTAACTATAGACGATTTTCCCTTGTTAAGTGTATGCAAATGTAAGAAACAAGCAAGAAATAACTATTTTAGTCTCCCTTGGACGATCCAAATAGTGTGACCTGTATTTAACAAGAAAAAATGTAAATGTTTGAAAATTAAGTTTATTTTTGGTTTTTATTATTGATTTGCACGCCCCTCGACACGGTAAAATGTATGCCAAACACCTCAACAAATTTCTTAGCTAAAATTTGCCTCAAGAAGGCAGCCGGCCGGCCGGCTTGTTGGCCACTTAGCGTCTAATTGAGCATTCTAAAGGCGGCATAAGAGTGTTGGTGCTGTTGGTGGTGCTGGTGCTGGTGAGAGAGCGGATAGAATGCGAACAAAACAAACTAAACAAGAAGAATACAGACAACAAATACACACAAAGAAGAAAACACGTGCAAAAAACAAAAAAAAAAATAATAATACTCAAAGCGTACGACAAGTGCTGCCACTCAATTTATGGCCAACAGACAGCAGCCAAGTGGCAACACTGTCAGACAAAGTGCAGCCATTTATAGTATATATGTATGTATGTAGTCTATGTATGTAATTCAGCGTCTTTTGTCACGCCTGGGCACACACAAACAAACACTATTTTTTTTTTTAAGTATGTATGTGTTTTAATGCTTAGATTTAGCGCAAAGTTTACTGCACACTGCGCTTTCTTCCTCTTCTTTAGCTGTTGGTTTGCTTTTTGCATGGTGCCTTATGCATTCATTGTTCTTACTTATACTATATGTACATATGTATGTATGTAGGTATGTGTGTTGCTGTGTGCCGTGGCGTGCAACGAACCGAACAGCCAAAAGTCCCCAATCCCTTCCTTAACAATACTAGCTTACCTACACTTGAGCTAACTCCCTCCTCTGCTCTGCCACCATGACACACCCCGTTGAGCTGCCATTAAAAGCTAACTTAATAAACGCGCGGCCAATTTTTTTGCTACTTTTGTAATTCAATTAAAGCGAATTTACTTTTTATATGTGTGTGTGTGTGCACTTTTGACTTCAAGCGAACCGAATAAAGAATCAAGACCAAAGAGAGCAACGTCAACTCTCTTTGCTGGGTCATACTTTGTTATATTTGATCTGTGTTGACATTTATCGAAATGACAAAATGTCGCGTGCAATTTGTTATTATTATTTTTTTGTTCTTACCGTGTCGTAACCTACCCATCCTATCAACAATGATGTGCTACGCACATTGAACCCAAAATGACAATTTTCTATGTTTTCTAGAGCTTGAAGTTTGTTTTTTTGTTACTGTTTTCTTGCAGACGTAGCCGCAGAGAGAGACTGTCAAATGGGAACACGATCAAAATGTCAAATTGGCAATGTTTTGCAATGAATAGTGTTGCCAAATCAATTTGTTTTCTTTGATGGGGATGAAAAGTTCTGTCAGCTGTCTCAGAGAGACTATAAGAGCTAGAGATAGTTACATTTTTGGTATCTAAATTCCTATCTTGAACACTAATATATAGAAAAAACTATATTATGCTTGAAAAACTATGTAATATAAATGCATATTCATTGGTTGAACCCATTCCAAAGTCTGGGTTAACTAAAGGAACTACGATACCAAGTCAAGTTTCCTTTAATTTCTTTAACAAGAAAATGATGAGAAGACGTCAAAAAAATTAATTTATAATGTGAAATGACGAAACTTTCGAGATACAGGAACAAAAACAAGAACAGGGCCTAAAAGAACGAAGGCATTACATAAACATTAAAGAACTAAAATTACGTTTATCTCGAAGTTAGAATAGTTGTTGCAAAAAAACAAAATCTTTTCAACTGTAGAATAGAATATCCAAGACTTTATTTATGTATTTTAAAGTATTATATTACGATCTTGTTTATCAGACCTTTTTTTTATGTGAAACAAATCCGCTTTCTTTGCACAATAAAAAACAGCTGTTTTGATTTTTTTTTATAAAACGGCAACACTGTTGCACATATGAACATACATATGTATGTATATATGTATCTACACTTTGTACATTTATGTGTATAAAAAAATAAAAATAATTCGCACATAGAAAACAAAAAAAAATCAATATAGCCTTGTGCTTCTTCTTTTGTTTCTTTTGTTTGCCCGCCCCGCGCAGTCGTCTGCGACAATTAATTTGTTTTGCAGGCTACAAAAGTGACAGCAAACAGCAACAACAAAAGCAAAAGCAAAAAAAAAATAGAAGAGAAGAGAACAAGAAAAGTCGTTAGTCACTTCCAGTTAAGGGCTAATTAAGCATTGCGTTAGAATTTTGCAAGAGCGAGCACAGACAACAAAAGATGAAAAGTAAACTGAGAATAAAAATAAAAAATAACAGAACATGAAAAAGAGGCTGGCGAGGAAGTGGGTTGGTCAAAAAGTAACAAATATGTATATGTCGGTATATAGATACATATGATAGATACATATATATATATGGCCATATAGTTTAAGATGCTCATAAGCTCATTAAGCTTGTTAATTTTAGTTCAGCTCTGTTTGAATACAAGTGTAATTGAAACTGTTTGAAAAACCGGTTCACATATGTACATACATGAGTAAACTGAGAAAAATGAAGGTAGAAATTAAAAAGTAATTTACCCAACAAGAAACAAGAACCAAAACAAATTGCAAAGAAAACTAAGAAATTGATTAATGACAGACATAAGAATGTTTTTTTTTTTCTTTTATTATTTGTTTTTATTAGTTAAAGTATTAACATTTAATATTGCAAGACAATACTTTAACTGTGCTGAGTACATATCAAATAATCATAAATAAACAAGAATTATTCTCAAGTTTTTACTTTTTTCTACATAATAAATTGAATCCGAGATATCTGGTCACACAAACAAAAATACGTAAACAAATATTTATTCATAAATTCTGATATTGTTTTACACATTAATATCTAAATAAATATAAATCACACTTGTTGATTAAATAAATGTTGGCTAGCATAATACTAGAACAAATATTTAATTATATATATAAAATTTTATTATTTTTTTTTTGTGTAGATAATATGACGAAGGGTCATTAAGTCCATGACTATACAATACAGCAATACAGCTCCTCCCGTCAACTATCAGTTGACTCTTGTCAAAATTTGAACAAGCTCTGCTGCATCATTCAGTTTGTGTTTGGCAGCCGTTGAAAGCAGACTCTACCGCGCATTCTTTTCTTTTGCATCAGGACAATGCAAGAGTGCAGAAGACATGTAAAAAAAATCTATGAAATGGATTACGAATTGCTTGCTCATTCGCCCTACTTTTCAAATTTAGCCCTGAGTGACTATTTCTTATTGCCGAGACTTGAAAGCAATTGCTCGGAGACTCCAACTACGACGACATCATCTCGCAAACATTTAGAGAAACGTTGGATATACAACAGGAGAATAAAATAAATTTTTATAAAAAAAAAAAACATGTCATTCAAAAAGTCATGGACTTATTGACCGACCCTTGTATATTAATAATTATATTTACGGTTCAGCAACAGGAATAATTACAACGGATAAAAATGTCTATAATAATAAACATACAAGATACAAGTCGAAGCTATTATACACTAACAAAGATATTCAATCAATTTATTGTTCCTATAGCACATATAGTAATCTGATCCGGCCGATTCCGAGTTATGTACAACATACAGCGTACATTTTATTGACTTAGCTCAGACGGAGCACAACTATATTGACATTCCGATCAAGTGTATAGATACATATATACTTTATGAGGTCTGCTATGACTTCTTTTATGAGTTACAAATTTCAACACAAAATTATATACACCACACACTATGTATAAGAAAAGTATCTATAAGTACTTGTATGTATCTAGATTCTCGAAGAGACCCACACAATTCAAAAGTCATTGAAAAAAACAAAATAAAAATATTGTTGCAATAACAACTGTGAAGACATGCAGCGACATCGTGAGATAGCCCCTTGTCTATATGTACATACATACATACATATAGCAAACAAGCAGTCAAACAGCAACAACAACAACAGTACTAACATCCCTCAATGACAACAACAACAACAACAAGTTGTAAGCGAAAGCGATAACAAATTGAAAAAGTGCGTGCCGGTGTATGTACATACATATGCATCTGTATCTCTATATGTGTGTGCGTATGTATGATTCCAACGCCGACAGCGCAGTTGTTGAGTTTGGTTGCGCGGCCAGCGCGTCAGTAAACTGCAGGCGACAAATTTGTTGTTATTCTGGTTGACAATTTCATGTTTTTTGTTGCATTTTTACATCTACATGTATTTTTATCGAATTACTTAATAATATAAGCAATTTAAAATGCCAAACACGTTTTTTCCACCTTTTTTTTTTTTTTTGTTGTGTTATTATTGTTGTTGTTGTTGAACTCTGTTGGCTTTCACACTTTTTCTCGTTGTTTGTTTGCTGGTCGACTCGTGCGAATAAATTAATTTCTAAAATAAAAGAAAGAAAGATAATAAACAAGAAACAAAAGCAAGAAAGACAGCAGCCAATAATAATAATAATAATAATAATCGTGAGCAAACACTTTGTTAAATTTTTTCTTTAAATACCCTGCTTAACAAAAAGGGTGTAATAAAGTTAAGCAAAAGAAAGTGAGACAATAGTTTTGTAGAATAAATTTATAAAATACCAAAAACTAAAATGAAGAAACTGTTGGAAAAAAGGTTTTTTTTAGCTTCTAAGCTGCACAGAAATATGAGTTAGAAGAGTTTTCCTTTAATCTACCAAAGAATACATAATGATTGTTCTGAATCTAACTGACAAAACATTGTTAAAAATGTTAGATTTTGTAATGAATCCGTTAAGCAGTCTTTAAGTTCAGAATGTTGTGTTATATGAAGACACCAACTGATTTTGTATGAAAAATTTAATTTGTATTCAATAGTACATTTTTCAGGGTATTTCGTAGTCGATTTTACTTGCTTATTTTTTTATTATTTATTTTTACATTTGTTTCAACTGATAAATGTAAAGTTTTGTACCCGTTTATGTGAGTTTCGAGTTATTTTTATATATTTTTGTCATTATATTTTGTTGTATTTCAATGTTCTGATTGAAGATTTGATTGTCTTCCTTACATTTCCATTTCAATAATGATTTAAAATTAAAGTTTTTTAATTCAATGAATTTGTTTGTTTCTTTCGTATTATTTTTTCGTTTAAATTCTATTTAAAATTTGTGACACGTTTAGGGAGGGTGCATTTTTTTTTTTTATATGTATTATTAAAAGGGGCTCCGCGATACGTGTGCATATTGCCTAACAAATCATTTCCGATTTGTTGTATTTTTTTGTTACGTTAACTAATTAACTCTTGTGGTGGGCCCGATACGGACTCTAGAAGAACATTTATACAAACAGAATGTATTGAAATGTAAAGTATTCTATTGACATTTGGCTTTTTTTTATACTATTTACGAGTATTTTTGTTGTTTGCACTTGTCTCTTCTATTAAATTTTAGTATTTTCTCAATATATGTATAAAAAATTGGAAACATGATTGTAATAGATACATAGATACATTGATAACTCTTTATTTCAGATGAATAAATCTAAAACTAAAAATTTCAATTGGATTTAATCATTTTTTTGTATTTTTTTCTATATTTTCCATCATGATTAATCTTTGTTATCGTCGTTAAACATAGTTATCATAATAAATTATTATACATACATATATTGTATGAATGCAAATTAGGAATTCTAGAAAATTCTGTAAGTAAGATTATTAAAATAAAGATTTTATATCTTATCGTATCATTTATATTCAGTTTTTTGTTAATTTTTAGGAACAGGAATTATGTAGTTTCTAAATTTATTTATTATGATTTATGTATTTGCTTTTTAGATGTATTAAAATGAATATTTTTGTTTTAAATTTATATACAGACACATTGAAAATATATTGCGAATTTCTCTTATTTGATTCTTTTTTGTTGCTATTGTGTGCACACAGATACATTTGTATCTAAATGTGTATATTTCTCTACAAATATCTGCACATACAATATATTTATTTTGTTTGCTAAATTGAAATCGAAATAAGCCAACAAATTCATGGGAATTTTACTTAACAAAAGTAAATAATAGAATAGAAGCAAAAAAAAACTCAAACGATAATTGATACATATGTATGTAGAATTGTATCTGAAAGTATGAGTGGCATTTATTGTCAGTGTGTGAGTGTGGGATTGTATGTGTGTATATTGTGTCCATTGCGTTCCGCTAGTCAGTGACAGCCCCAACCCCTAATTTAACACGTAAGCGATGTTATCTTTTGCTATATACTGAAATATTGAATACCCTCACAGAGCTCTTTATCATATTTATTCTTCAATTAGCATCTCTTTTAAAACTGTTTTCCGTGGAAAATGTAAATTTTAAAGTATTTACAGAGATCCAGAGACGAAATTTTGTTTTTTTTTTAAGGTTTTTTAAATTAAATACATTAAAAAACTTTAATTTAATCAATTTTCAAATGTTTTGTAAATAAGTTTTTCTGCATTTACAAACTAATTAAGATATTTTCAAATATTTAAATTTGTTTACAAGTGTTTGATTTAAAAGAAAATCGATTCATTTTAGTTAAAATCTGATCCTTTTTTCAGCCGATTTCTATGCGTTACACATATCCCAACAACATTTAAATACCCTACTGCAAGAGTATATACTCTGAAAAAAAAAAATGAAGAATATAAGAAATTAAATAGCGCGCACCCGTAACAAGTGACACGATGACATCACAGCGGATAACAGAGCTGACGACAAACGACGAGGTCACAATTGATACATGTGCCAGCGGTCTCTGCCAAATTGAATGAATGCTCTCCCGCTAGAAACTCATATAAAATCAACGAACCTACAAAAAACAAGTAAGGAAACTCTAGTCGAGTGTGCTCGACTACTAGATACCCCGATCCATGCGTCGAAATACCCACAAAATACTTTGCTCTGCTGTTAGCGATGGAGACGTCACTGCTAGA
>JBANCX010000606.1:0-15229 GCA_037040065.1 Dettopsomyia nigrovittata | reverse complement strand
TCATAACGATCGGACTAATATTGCAAGATTTCTAAAGGAAACATATATGACATTGGTCGTTGCATGGCGTTAGCAGCTACGTCTCCCTCCCTAGCAGCGACGTTGCCATCGCTAGCAGCAGAGCAAACACCACATTACATGCGTTTGCATAGTTGTTACTATTTGAAGTATTTTGTGGGTATTTTGACGATTGGATCGGGGTATCTCGTAGCGAGCACACTCGACTAGAGCTTCCTTATTTGTTTTTTTTTTTAATTTCGCTCCCACCACCACCACAAACCGAAAAAAACGATTTACAGATGCAATTTTTCACATGTAGTTATGAAATAAGCTACATGTACTATTGATCATATGTACTACTAATCGATCTGCATCTAAAAAATTTGGATGCCACGCCCAAAATTAAAAGCTCAAATAACAGGTGTAATTTTTCACCTGTCACCTTGAGGCTCAGCAAACATAATTGGCATCATATTATTGATCTACTGTACCCATGAACCGGATAAAAAATACAGAATGTAGAAAGCAAACAAGTTTTCCATTTTTTCCTGGATAGTTGCTAACAGTGCCGCTCACATACTCCTATGTCCTTGAAATTCAGCATAGATGATTGGAATATTATATTGTATCTAATGTACTAATGAAGTATCATTTGAATCAAAAGCACACATATTATAAGCAAACAAGTTTGAAATTGCTGATTTGCATAGATTTGAGCCTCAACGATGATAGGTGCAATTGTCACCTGTTGTAATGAAACTTTCTACATTTACTATTGAGCATACGACTAATCGATCTGCATCAAAAAATTTTCGCTGCCACGCCCACAACGCCCAAAATAAAAAGTGCATTAACATGTGTAATTTTTCACCTGTGATCTTGAGCTTTAGCATAGGTGATTGGCATCATAATATTGATGTACTGTACCAATTTTATGTCTATCGGATCAAAATTGTATGTTTTCTAGAGCAAACAAGTTGGTCATTGGTGTTTGCAAGGAGCTAGCAGCAACGTCCTCATCGCTAGCAGCTACACTGGGATCGGGGTATCTCGTAATTGAACACACTCGACTAGAGCTTCCTTACTTGTTTATTTTTATATTTTCAAAAACAAAAGTATTACGGTTCTGCCTATGCGTACAGTATTCGGACTTATATACCAAATTTTGTATCTCTAGCTCGTATAGTCTCTAAGAACACGCGTTCACACAGACAAAACTGCCTGCAATATCGGGCTGTAAGGGCTGTATCGACTCGCCTGGTAATGATATCAGAAATATATATTATATATATTAGTAACCCGGAGCTGCGCACCCGATCAAGTATACAAAATTGGGTAGTCTCTCTCTGTATTTAATTGTTTAATTTAAGTTTTACAATTAAAATTAGCAAATTAGAGAAAAGAGAGAATCACCCAACCCGTTATCTATAGACCGTACCCCGTAGCTCGTACTATCTAACCCGTAACCGGCAGTCCGCACGGGTCGACATACTTCATGGTTTTATTATTATGTTATAGTTTGAACCTTTATATGGATTACAACTACCTACAATTACTATAACCCTTATAATTACAACAATTATTGTGATGAGACAAAATAAATAAAAATGTTGTCTCTTTAATTAAAAACCTATTATATGTACATACGTATACAAATAAAAGAAATAGGGAACATGTTTACCCCACTTAGTTCAATCTTTATCTTATTTTGCAGAGAACAAATATTGCGAGTTAAGAATGATGAGAGCATACCGTTCCTGCTGGTTGGCAACAAATGCGATCTAAACGACAAACGCAAAGTACCATTGAATGAATGCCAGCGAAGGGCGCAGGACTGGACGGTGCCCTATGTAGAAACCTCGGCTAAAACACGTGAAAATGTGGATAAGGTGAGAGTGTGGTATTGCTTAGAAGCTGAAGCTTTTGATTATAATATGTATTAGAGGGATCATTAATTAACTAGATTTATGGTAATCCTTTTTTTTGACAGCCTCTTCTACATATATACATAGTTTCAATTTGGCCCACAAAAAAGAAAAACACAAATTACATATTATATTTTTTAATTCAAATATACCAAAATTATATTAATAATTATGATTATAATAAAGCATAAAGATATGCATTTATTTTGTTATTATATATTTTATTATATTGAGTCTTTATTTTTTTGTATGTTGACCAAATACCGACCATACACAGCAACAGCAACAACTAAACATATACAACAAAAAAATCTTAAAATATGCAATGTATGTTTGACCACTAAGCATACAACACATGTATGCTTAGTGGTTTGACTCACTAACGAGCGTCACCCACTTACCTGCCACGATCTTATCAAATATTAGGATCCGTTGATTTTTTATTACGTTTTTCTTGTTTTTGCAAAAAAAAAAAAAGTAATTAAAAATCTTTACAGTCTATGTATAATAAATACAAACACAAATGCACAAAACACAATTAGTAAAAATATATAACAACCAACCTTTATATGTACATACATATGTGTATACATATAAAATGAATCATCCGTATTATGAAAGTATATATTCATTTATTTAATTAGTTGACATGCAGGCAGTAGCACATATTCTTCAAACAGAGCACATTCTACAGATATGCCTTGAAGTCACTCTATCCGTTTCAAAAATAGAATATTTTTTGCGACAATGTATATATGTAATAGGAAGAAGGAGACATATCCTCCGAACCTATAAAATATATACATATATTCATGATCAACACCAACAGCGGAGTCCATATAGCCATGTTTGTCTGTCCCTCTGTTTGAACGCGTGTATCTCAGAAACTATTAAATCTAGAGATTCCAAATTTGGTATCCAGGTATCGTGCAGTACACTTATTTCTCCCCACTACCTTAAATTGGAAAATAAAAATGTTATTGCAATTTTCCCAAAGTTTTTTAGATATTTGCAATATATGTATACTATGGTCAATCACGCCCACAAATCCCTAAATCAAAAACATTCGAATAACAGGCATAAACTTTCACCTGTAATCTTAAGATTCGATGTAGAAAATTGATATTATATTATTAATCTACTTATCAATATTATAACGAACGCAAGTTTTATAAAACAAACAAGTTTCTCATTGCTCGTTGCAAGACGTTAGCATCGACGTCACCATTACTGGCAACAGAACAATGATCGTATACTACATACATACATGCGTTTAAATAGATGTTGATATAATAAGTAACTATGGTCGTAGCGGAACACACTCGATTAGAGGTTCCTTACTTATTAAATCTAATCTAGAATAGAAAATAATAAAATTTAAGTTAATGTTGTTTAAGTTGTCTGACATGCATTTAACAGATGATATTTTCTTTTTTTGGTCTAATGCTGATGTTCAATGTTTTAACATAATGCTGCTCGAAAAAAAATAAAAAAATATTTTTTATTTTTAATATATTTTTTAATACCATTGCAAGTAGGTGGGCATTATAATTTTGTATTGATATGTGTAACGTAACGTAATGGACAATATAATGTACATATATACATATGTCTTCTTAATCAAAATAACGATAACTGAATTGATCTGGTCATGTTTATCTGTTTGTCTGTCCGATTGTTTCAAAGCTAACTAATCTCTGTTTTGAAAGTAGATCAATGAAATTTGATGTGGATCGCGATTTTTCTGAATGATATGTATGTATGTCGGAACCGGATCGGATCATTACACCACATAGTTGCCGCCATTTAAGAGAGCAATCGAGGGTATAAAAGCTTCGGCGTTTCGAAGATAAAAGTATTATTTGTTTTTATTTTATTCTATTTATAATGATAAAACTTTGACAGCCTTGCCCTGCGCTAGCGAGAGGTTGTCAAATATATAAACACAAGTAATAAAAAGTAAATGACCTGATTAATCGCAACATAGTAATTGGTGCGATAAAATAGAGATGAGGAGTATAGCTGCTGCAGAACAAGCATGAATACGCGCCCAATTACGCGCTAGCAGCGCTCAATTATCTGCTGGGCCATCACAATCAATAATATCAAGCTCGATTAAATACCAAAACAAGCTTGGTTTGTACTCCTACAGACACTGTGGCAACAACTAGCATTTGCTAAACTTTGCCTTGTACCAACAATTCGTTGACAAATAAACTGTCACCAGTGGTAAATAAGACATCTAAAGTTAAATATCCGTTTCAAGCACCTGGTCGGATCGACAAAAGGACAAAAGGAATTCTAAACTGCAAGTCACTGAGCAACTCAATGAACTTCCACTGCAGCGGTTCTAGGAAGATCTTTCTGATGCTGACTCAAATAATGATGATAGTGTCGTCCTCAATGGACAAGAACAAACCTCAAAAACCATCAAGCCATCAGCCCTATGCGTACCGAGTGTAAGCGATACAACCTCATTGGAACAGGCCCTAAATCAGTGCATTGGTTCCAGTAACTACAACATTGGCACCTCAAAGTTTGGTGTGTCAAGAATTTATACAACTAACTCAAATGCTTTTCGTGCAGCTATTAAAGAATTAACATCTCTTAACTGTCAATTCTGGCATCCTCAACTGAAGAAAGACAAGCCCTACAGAGTTGTACTCAAAGGAATCCATGCCAACAAGCATTTAATGACAAAGGATTTGAGGTCCTTAATATATACTTACCCAAAAAGGCAAATTGGAAGAATATTCAGGTCAGTGATGAAGATGATGAAGCAGAGGTGTTCACCTACAAACATCGGATGGGATTGTCACACTAGAGCCCATTCATTGCTGGTGGAGATTACAATGCCAAACATGCATGGTGGGGCAATTCACGAACCTGCACTAGAGGCAAACTGTTGCATGAAGTCATTGCGAATCGTCAGTACCAAATTTTTGGCAACAAGGGTACCCACCTTTTACTCTTACAACTCCCAGGTTGCACCGTCAGCACTAGACTTCTTTGTAATCAATGGCTACAACATGGGCATGCTGAATGTGATAAAACTCCATGAACTATCTTCAGATCATACACCAATTGTAGCTGTGATACGCCGTTGAGGAAGCCACAACGCTCGCGATTACTTGCCCGTGGTGCTAATTCAAATATTTTTAAAGCCCACCTTGAACAGCAAAATGAGGCTAATATGCAAATCCAAGTGGCGGAGGATATTGACAATGCCATTAGATATTTCATTTTAATGCTATTTATTGCTGCACCTAGAAATCGACATGATATTGATGTTTCCAGAGCGCCTCAACTTTTACCTAACATTTTAGCCCTTATGAGAAGTGTAAGAAAAAATATGCAAGAGCAGGTGATTCCCGTATCCAGCAGATTCACAATAGGTTGACCAACCGTCTACATAAACTCCTAGCACGCAGAAAGTAACAGCAAATAGAGAATTTTGTGTAAAACCTGGGAACTGACGCCATTACTAACTACTCCTTGTGGAGAATCACGAAGCGGTACAAAACTCAAGCCTACTCTAAATCGCCAATTAGGAATACAACGGGTGCCTGGTGTCGCACCAGCCAAGAGGAAACTGAAGTGTCTGCTAACAACCTAAAGCAACGTATTGCAGCTTATGATTATGCGTCGATAAGTCTATGCCGACAAGTTAAAGAGTACATTGAATCTCCATTCCAGATAAGCCTCCCTGCTAGTCCTATCACATTGGAAGAAGTGAAGGTCCTGAAAGCTAAGATGTCACCCAAAAAAACTCCTGGAAAAGATCTTCTTGACAATAGGACCATTAGGCTTTTACAAGATCAAGCTTTTCAGTGCCTAGTTTATATATTTAATTACATACTTCGTATTGGATACTTCCCAAAAGCCTGGAAGTCGGCGAGCATAATTATGATACCAAAGCCGTGTAAACCGCCGACAGAAGTGGATTCCTACAGGCCCATCAGTCTACTTCCATCTCTGGGTAAAATCATGGAGAGAATGATACTAAACGGAATGCTTATGGATGAAAACGTTACCGGGCGATCCCGAAATTCCAGTTTGGCTTCCGTCTTGAGCACGGCACTCCTGAGCAACTACACAGAGTAGAAAACTTTGTCTTAGAAGCTTTGGAAAAAAAGGAGTACGCAATATCTGCCTTCCTAGACAAACAACAAGCGTTCGATAGAGTTTAGCACCCCGGGCTGCTATACAAAGCCAAAAGAATTTTTACGCCTCAACTGTTCCAAATTATAAAAAGTTTTCTGGAAGAACGCACATTTCACGTATCTGCTGATAGATGCAAATCGTCTATCAAATCAATATCAGCCGGATTCCCTCAAGGCAGCGTCCTTGGTCCCATTCTGTACTCTATCTTTACTTCGGATATGCCAAGTCATTCAGCAATCACTGAAGTATATAAAAAAGATGTTCTAATTGCTACATATGCTGATGATACTGTTGTCCTTACAAAGAGCAACAACATTGTAGAAGCCACAAATGCATTGCAGGAGTATTTATATGCATATCAGCAGTGGGCTGCCAACTGGAATGTGTGCATCAATGCAGAGAAATGCGCCAATGTGACGTTCACCAATCGAAGAGGTAACTGTACCGGTGTCAGACTAAATGGTAGACTAATCAGTCCCTACCCGGCACACAAATACCTTGGTGTCACCATACAACAACATACAACAACTCATTCAGGGCCAATGTTGCTCGAATGGCAGCACGAAAAATTCTATCACTCGATTGCAAGGCGGCCATCTACAAAACGGTTTGGGCGCCCAGTCTGTTCTACACACTGCAGGTGTATGGGATTGCTGCGAAAAGCAATTTAAATAAGATTAGAGTACTGCAAGCAAAGACTCACAGAAATATCTCTGGGACTTCTTGGTACATGCGTACTAGAGATATTGAGCGCGACCTCAAAGTGCCCAAAATTGGGGATAAGTTTCAGAAATTAGCAACTAAGTATATGAAAAGACTAAATTGGGATCCGCTGCCCTAAGAACGGATAGAGCACGAAGAAGACTCAAGAGACACCACCCTCAAGACCTTCCAGTATTATTATTTTTTTATATACCCCGATTCATTTTTTTATAAATTTACACCTAATTACTATCACTACAATTAATAGTTTTAAGTAAAGACTCAAAAACCAAAAACAAAAATATTAACTGATTGGATTAAGTTGCCAAGTTGGTAGCAGAGCGCTAATCGTATTTAAAATTATCTTTTTGTAAATAAAAATACAATATGCAAAAAATATTTATATTGATAGTGCTTTAGCTGTAGACTCTGATCTGGGAACGTAAACATTGTTCTTTCTCAGATACAATAATCATCTTCACATTCATATGTTTCTATCCTTACATCTTACTTCCTCTCCAATATCACATATACATACATATATTTTTTTCACACTAAATATGTCCTTTGCGTTCTAGCTCTTCTTTAGCTTTAATCTATGCATATTATATATATATAATATATATATGTATATATAATATATGTATATATAATATATGTATATATAATATATGTATATTTTGTTCCCATCACAATTGCAGGTATTTTTTGATTTGATGCGCGAAATAAGATCACGAAAAACCGAAGATTCAAAAGCCACGAGCGGGCGTGCTAAAGATAGATGCAAGAAGCGGAGACTTAAGTGTACCCTACTTTAGGCATTAGGTGCTTAAAAACAATATTATACATAAGCCACAAAGAAAAACACATACTTTATAGTTTCTATGAATTACTATATATGTATGTATACTATATACATATGTATATACATAATCCCCTCACTTTTTAGCTTAAACTCTTTCGCTTCTTTAAATTATTTTTAATTTCTTGGCTAAATTACAATTACACCCAAACTCCCTGTTTTTTTAAGGCTTATAAATTTTGTAGTATTGCTTTAATATTATTTTAATTTCCGCTTGATTCGGTGTATTGTAAAACTATTTTAATTATGCAACACAACTATAAAAAACAATAACACTTAACATTTTCTACTAATACCTAACTAAAGCTAATGTCAAAATGAGCTTTGCATGTTCTTAACTTTTAAGTAAATTAATAATTTTCCTCTTTTTTTTTTTTTTGGTTTTGTAAGAACTAACTTTTAGCTGGTATTCATAATTTAGACAGAGACAATAAATATAATATAGAAATAATTATTATTTTATATATGTATATTGATTCCATATATAATTGTGTCATGTATACTTTACCGACCTACATATGTACATATGTGCATAACAGCATTCATATTTTATTGTATTTCCGCGAAATTAACTTTTATTTTAGAAAATGCAACAATATAATACTCATTATATTGTGTTTTTAATAATAACAATTTTTTAAACACCGAGATTAATTTGATTGAAGAGAGGAGACAACTCCGATCCTATAAAGTACATATGTACATATATTTGAAACATCAACATGTTTATGTTCAAACTCAAACACTTTAAGAGCTAGAGACTCTAAATTTGGTATCTGATAGACGCGCAGTGCACTAATATGTTTTTTATTCGAATTACCCTTCCCACAACCACCATATCGAAAAATAAACATTTACAGATATTTCCTTGAAACTTGAAACTTTACTAAGCTTTGGACTGCACCATTTGCATTACAAAATTGTAGATGCGAATTCAACATCTTGAATAACAGATGAAACCTGGACCTTTAGCTTTAACATATTATTTGGTATTACATTATTTATCTACTGTACCAGTTTTCTGACAATCGGATAAAAAACGCAAGTTTTATATACTAGCTAACAAGTTTGTGGTTGACGATTGCAAGGCGCTAGCAGCTTTTAGTACGAGGACAGCGCTAGCAGCAGAGCAAAGACCGTGTACTGCATGCGTTGTTCCTATTTAAAGTAATTAGTGGAAATTTTAAAGCTTAGATCGGGGTATCTCGTTTTCAAACACACCCTAACTAGAGATTTCTAAATACCCTGATCCTTTGAAAAACGGAAGAAAGGGATTTTTTAGTCTTATGACAATGCATTGAACAGGCAGAAGGAGACATCTCCCCCCACCCTTTAAAGTACATATACCAATATTCTTGATCATCATCCCCAACAGAGTTCATAAAGTCATGTCCGTCGGTATTTATACATTCGGACGTAGAATTGTACAACGGCTGCACATTCAAGTGACGCAAGGACACCAAGCCAAGGCTTGTTTTGCGCGGATCCCAAGCTTCGAAACATATACTTACATATATTAAAAAAATATCATACCTTTTTATGTTTGTTTAAAGCATAGCCATACATGTGGTGTTACCTGAAAACAAAAAAAAACAGTTCTGTAAAACTGCCAGTTTAATGAACAATTTAGTTTTTGTTTATTTTTAAAGTCAATTTGATTAGTTTGATGATCAGCCGTTTTAAATATATTGAATATAAAGAAGTCTTGTCGAGTACCACACCAGTAATAAATATACTATATATTTAAAGTGATCCGGTTTCGAGGCTCTTTAGTCAGATACTACTGTTGGTGTCTATGTTAGTTCAGATTTCGATTCGGCTTGAAACTGATAAAAATTGACAGCAATCATTGAAACAATAAAGTTTAACATAAAAAAACTGATTTTTTTGGCCGATCGTTTCTAGGGGTGCTGTTAGATATCTGTAAATGCATCGACATACATATATTTTTAATCAGTATCAGCAGCGGTGTCGAGATGTATCTATATCCATGTCCGGTTTGAACGCATCTTTATATAGACAATATGAGCTAGAGACGCCAGGGCGGTCTCAATACTGTACGCGCAGTACAATTATATTCTGTTTTTCTCGAACAATTTTGATATTTATCAGGAATTTCTGTAGAGATCGTCCTTACTACTAGAGAACTGAGATCATTACGATCAACGGTTATAATTATTTAAAGCTTGGAATTGGGTAGTCGTAGTGTGCTGGACTAGAGCTTATTTTCTAACTTACATATTTATCAAGCGATGAATTTGTTCGATTTATGTCTTTTTATTGGTATTTTTTATATATATTGGTTTATATTTTTATTATTTTGACTGGTGTATGAAAAACAATTTATTATTTTTAGCTTATAATTTATTAGTCACTTTCTAAATTCTGTAATTAAAGCAACAAAAAAAAAACTTAACCTGTAAATTAGTTAAATTGAACATAGATTAATTTCTAAATATATTATACAATTGGTATTAATACTTAACTTTATTTGTTTTTTGTTTATATTTTTTCTTTTTCCGCTATCTCAGGTATTTTACGATCTTATCAGGGATATTTCATCGCGTAAAAAACAACGTCAAATGGACGTCAAAGAACCGACGAAGCCTTCTCCTTGCTGCCAATTGTTGTAAAAAAAAAAAGAAAAAGGAAATCAAATAACAACAACAATAACAAAATGAGGAAGCGCAACATACAACAACAAAGACCACGAGTATATACAAGAACAACAACAACAAAGGCCACAAGTATATAAAACAACAGCAACAACAACAAAATCAAGCACTTTATTATATAATATTGAATATTTAATTCAAAAAATCCAACAAACAAATCAAATTGTAAAAGAAAATATTCGCAACATTTCAACGATAATTAATAAAACTAAAATAAATAAATTATAATAATGTGTAAAATGTATAAATAATTGAATTAAAAAATAAATCATGGTGTATAGATTATAGTATGAATAATTAATATAATTATTATTATTTAGCAAGGAAAATTACAATAAATACAAGCAACAAAAAAATATCATAGTTTTCAAATTACATTTTTATTAAAGTTTAATGTTTAAAAACAATAGAATTCATTTTTTTTATTTTTAAACAACAAAAAAATGTTTTAAATAATCTAAGAAACAAATTTTTCCAAATGTTTTTTTTTTTTTTTAATTCAATAATTAATTTCCTCTCTTTTTTTGTGTGTGTGTCTGTCTGTATGTATAAAGTAATAGCCAAATATTTAAGCTTACCCAAGAAAATATAAATAAATAAAAACAACATAAATGTAGCATAAAATAAAATGTAAAAGAAATTTCAATTTTTTTTCATAATCAACTATTTCATTAAAAAGATAAATAATAATAAAAAACAGTTTTTTTTTGTAATTTTCTAAACTAGACAGCAATAAAAAGAAAAAAAGAATTTAAAAAAAAAATTCACATAAATAAATGACAAGCAAGCAGGCAGTGAAGCATTGGCGCTATGTCGCCGCTTTAATTAATATTATATTAAAATTTTCGCCGAAATAGTATTGAAAATTAACCATAATACGAGTACAATCCTGCAAGCGCTAGTCTATTCATAGAAAATTAAAAAAAAAATAGAGAACAAATATTGTAATAGCTACTTAATACAAATTTTTTTGTTATACAACACTAACTTGCTGATCGTTTATTTTTCTCATAACAAAATTATGTATTAAATTGTTAAAAAAAAAAAAATGTATTTTATGTAATGTATTTTACTTACGATAATAATATACATACATATATATGTATATATAGTATAAATATTGTTAAATATATAAGTTCTGAAAATGATAAAAACAACAACAACATGATAAATGTATGATAAATCATTTCATCTTCAGCTTCACACAACAACAACAACAAATGTTGCAATATATATACATACATATGCTACAAAAATATATACATCTAGTTTGTATACATACGTACGTATAATATTAAGGACCTAGGGAACTCGGAAATCAGCAGTCTACATATATACGAAAAAATAAACAAACACATACCATACACAGTCCGATACTAACATACATACTATATATCTTACACATCTTATATTGAAATTTGAATAAGTAACAAATTTTTTAGCCGCAAAAACAAAGCATTTTTGATATTCTTCTTATTATTATTATGATTATTATTACAATGATAATATAAACTATAATATAACTGGATAAACAAACAAAAACTATGAGAAATCCAAAAGAAATTGTTTTATTTTCGAGTTTTCCAAAAAAATATCTTTAAATTTTCAGCTATTTGAACAACTTTTCAGAATACATCTTTTAGTGCTTTGCTTTCAACATACATACCATGTATCAGGGAACACACATGCATACTCCATATGTACAATATGAAGCTCTTTTATCGTTCAAATAGCATTTGAATTCGATGAAATACCGACAGTAACAATAAATTCAGAAACTCCAGAGACTTCGCTGGCTGGGTCATATCGCGCGTATGGAAGAAGACACTCCGGCTCGTAAGGTGTTTGATGCGGTAATGGTAGGGAACAGGAAGAGAGGACGGCCCTGCTTGCGTTGGCAAGACCAGGTGATGGAACCCCTGTCTTCCCTTGGTGTTGCTAACTGGCGAAGACCTGCCCAGAACAGGAACGCGTGGAGACATATTGCGCTTCAGGCTGTGACCCGATAGGGTTGTGATGGCCAAATAATAAATACATATATAAAAATAATAATGCATTGTAATTCCTAAGTAGTTTTCAGTGAACTTATGTATGTATGTATAAGCATTTAAGGGACGCTTTTGATCCGTAGAGAACAAGTCTAGCCAACTACAATAGTTACTTACTATAAGAACAACGATTGCGTCTTTCAACGACCATAACATTTGCATTTTTAATTCACTCGTTTAAAAATTGGTCCAATATATTAATATCATGATGCGATTTACCTATGTATACCCAATCTGAAAGTCATAGGTCAAAAATTGTCACCTGTTATTCGAGTTTTTCGATATTGAGTACTGTAGGTGTGGCATCAAATCAAACAAGTAAGGAAGCTGTAGTCGAGTGTGCTTCACCACGAGATACCCCGATCCAAGTGTAGCTGCTAGAGATTACGACGTCGCTGCACACTCCTTGCAAACACCAATGACCAACTTGTTTGCTCTAGAAAACCTACAATTTTGATCCGATAGACATAAAATTGGTAGAGTACATCAATATTATGATGTCAGTAACCTATGCTGAGCCTCAAGATCACAGTTGATAAATTACACCTGTGATTCGAGCTTTTTGATTTTGGGCGATCAGTCGTATGCTCAATTATAAGTTTCAGGATAACAGGTAAAAAATTACACCTGTAAATCGTTTTTTTTTTCGGTTGAGCGGGGTGGTGAGGCGGAAATGGACAAAAAAAAATTGTACCGTCTATTTTCTACATTATACTCTATTCTAGGTACCAAATTTAAGGACTCTAGCTTTTATCTATCCTAAGATAGCAACTTTCAAATATCACCTTTAAAGGTGATCCGTTTTTCCGTTTGTGGGAGTTAGGGGCGTGGCATCCCAAAAATTTGATGCAGTTTGATCAGTTGTCAACTCATTAGTATACATTCTGAGTTTCAAGACAATAGTTGGAAAATTGCACCTGTAAATTGTTTTTTCGATTTCGGAAATCCAAAAAAAAAACAATATTAGTGTACTGTGCGCGAACTACACCAACCATGATGCCAAATTTGGTTACTGTTGCTCTTATTGTCTCTAACATCGATGCGTTCATACATATAGACGGACTCACGGACATGGCTAAATCGACACGGCTGTTAATCAGGAATATCGGCATATAGGGTCGGAAACGCCTGTTCCATACATTGTCAGAAAACTATAATGCCCTTTTTCCATTTTACAATTGGAACTCATTGCGCTAGTGGTTGGAATTTCACCGTAGGTGAGATAAAATTAGAGAGTTAATAAATGAATACAGTCTTCTACACAGAAGATTCTAAAAAAGTTCATTATAATTTACATACAATATCCCCAAAAATGGTAATGCTCAGCGTATTTAGTTGTGCAAAATGGATAAAGAAAGGGAAAGTAACTCAAAAATTAAGACATCTACGAATAGATCAGGGAAATCCTCAATATAAAATTCTACTTTGCGATAAAGGTTGGTAATTAGGCAAGAGCCAACTTGAGTACCTTGGCAAACCGAATATTGGGATATATTGAGAGGGTACCAAACGCATGAGCAATATTCCAGAATTGATCCAGAGTCCACTCATGAATTTATCGACAATTGATGAGTTATGAAGATTGAAACGTTATATGGAATCAAATAAAACTCCAAGGTTTTCGACAGTACTAAAAGATAATCAATAGGCGTCAACGAGAATGTCCATTTTCACCACTTCTATTCAACATCGTGGTAGATGAGTTCATGAGGGAAATATGCATGTCCAGACGCGGCATCACATGGAGCTTCACCCGACACCTAGAAGACCTAAACTACGCGGACGTGGAGATGGATAGGCCATGCGCTCAGGAAGGAACCCAGCAGCATTACAAGAATGGCACTAGAATGGAACCCCCAAGGAAGCAGAAGGATCGGGCGACCAAAGACAACCTGGAGACGCACCATCACCCAAGAAATATCCCAACACAACACCAACTGGGACAATGTAAAACGGACAGCTCCCAATAGAGTTCGATTGAAGGCTCTTGTCGAGGCCCTAAGATCCCAAGCGGAGTAATACAGGAATATAAAAAATAAAAAAAAGAAGATATTCAATTGGTTGTGGAAACCAAGGCCGAACATATGTACATATGATTCAGAGTATGGTGAACGCAGAAAAATATAAAGATATCATTTTAACTGGAGTTGTACCTAGCATTGAGGCAATAAGCGAGAAAGAAGAAGCTCCTGTTTTTCAAGATGATTCTGCACCTTGCCATCGGGCCCGATCTCAAAGTAATTCAGCGAGCTTTTGTCATTAAAATCACTTAATCAAATAATATTGACCTTCTTCTTAACGAAGATAACAATTTTGAAGGAAGAATTTGGCATTAAGTCCCTAAATTGGGCCAAAAACAGCCCTGACCTCAACCCAAATAAAACTGTCTGGGCCCTTAAGGAAGCCTAAAACCATGGTATAATTGAAGGATGTGACAGAAAAAGTATGGTTCGAGGATATCATTGAGGAATATTTAAGCGATTTGTACAATTCGAACACCAATAGGGTAAAATGTGTAATTAAAGCAAAAGGGGTTACTACAAAGTACTAATTTAAATTTAATACAAGTAAGGAAGCTCTAGTCGAGTGTGCTCGAGATACCCCGATTCAAGTGCTAGCGATGTCGACCTCGCTGCTAGCTTCTTGAAAACACCAACAAACATGTTTGCTCTAAAAAACCTACAATTTTGATCCGATAGGCCTTGGTACAGTACGTCAATATTATGCTAAAAATCACCTGTGCTGAGTCTCAAGATCACAGGTGAAAAATTACACATGTTATTCGCAGGTTTAGGTTTTGGGCGTTCTGGGCGTGGCACGCAAAAATTTTTGATGCAGATCGGTCAGTCGTAA
>JBANCX010000603.1:0-10355 GCA_037040065.1 Dettopsomyia nigrovittata | reverse complement strand
AAAAATAATAATAATAAAAAATAATAATAATAAAAAATAATAATAATAATAAGCAATAGCATGATTGTATTAGATATACGTGTAAGCAAAGCATTGTGTCTATAATTTAAGAGTTGCACAAAATGTAGTAACATAATAACCGATTCGCAATAATGGTTAATTTTAAATTTTTTTTACAAACATATTGTATATTATGTAAGTTAAGAATTAGAAATAATAATATGGATTGATAATAATGATAACGTTAACGCTTACGAAACTCAATACTATAATTGCTTTTTACCTCAGCAATACTCAAAAAAAAAAAAGCAATCAAGTCTGACTTTGCAATTCGAGATTTCAAGAACTAAGAAATTGGCATTCTTTAACTCATACAAAATACTTAGAAATATATTTATAAGTAATGTTAACAGCAGCAATAATATACTTATGTAGGCCTGTAGTGATTAAAATAAAGATAAAAGTAGTCAGTTACCCTTATCGTATAAGATTACCATATTTCAAGTATAAATATAAAAAATCCTATATACATATATATATATATATATATATATATATATATATACATATATCCTATGTTTAAATTTATGATAATTTTTAAATTGTAGTATTTTAGCTTTGATATAAATTTATGAAAGTTGTATACTTAAATATGAAATACTTGATAATACCAGATGTACTAATGTAAATCTAAGATACACGTGGTCATATATTTATACGAATATATGGCTACATACAAATATTTTTGGACTTGTCAAAATGTGTTCGTTTAATTCAAAACTACATCAAATTTTATAATTGCTGAAATTGCTTACAGAATTATTATTATTCATCAAACTCTAAAAACAAAAGACGCTGAAATAAATGTATTCTTTTGGAATATATATAAAATAGTATTGCACAAATAAATAATATTATATACAAATTAGTTTGGAATCATTCATTTTTATTTTAAATATTAACGATTCGTCAAAATGGCTGTTAACTATCTATAGTATTTATAAATAATATAGTTTGTCTTGACTCACTAACTGACCAATCCAATTGAAAAGTGGATATAGCGTATTATAGTTGTGTGACAATGTATGTAACAGACATAAGGAGAGATCTCCGACCCCATAAAGTATATATATATTTCCAAATTTAAATCTTTAATTTTTCTCTGGCTTGGAAGATCTCGTCATGGATGGATGAAAAATTGCATTGCACAACCTGGTTGTGCAGTTCGCTGGGATGATGAAAACAAAAATTTTTGATTTGCGCCACTAGAAGGAATTTGCCTCTATTCTTGTTTTTAAAGTGCATATATGTATGAAACACTTGCATTTAAACTGAGGCTTCACACCCGGAGCAGTTATGGAAAATTTAATTTAAACTTAAAATACAATCTGCAAATTGAGAAAATTAAGTTAATTAATTAAGATTTAAAGACATGATAACATTTAACCCTTGATCCTGATTTTTTTATTTTTTTAACCAAATTTTAAAAAGTCTGTTGGTAAATAAGAGATTTAAAGTGACAGTCTTAGAGTCCCCGATGTCTACAGTTTTTATCAGCATTTGTGATTTTAAAATCATATTAAAAATAAAAAAGTTTTCCATAAAAATTTATAAAAATCAGTCCCTGACTTTTATTTAAAAATCAACAAATAAAGGGCGGAAAGAGCGTGGCATATGTCCAATGATTTGTAAGCCTGCTCTGAGTATGTATATTAAATTGGGTGTTTCCAGCTATTAAGGTTTTCGAGATTTGTCACAAAGACTTTTATTTTCAAAAATGAAAATAAAAATCATTGATTGATTGTTATACTGTTGATTTTTAAATAAAAGTCAGGGACTGATTTTTATAAAAAAAAACTATTCCATAACAGTTATTTCTTAACTTTTATTATAGAAATGAAAAATAAAAGTTTTTTTTGTGATAAAAAAATAAAAATCATAAAATAACTGTTATTTTTGATTTTTATCAATAAAAGTTCAGAAATAACTGTTATTTATTGAGCAAAAAATATTAATCACAGATAAATGTTATTAAAATACTTTTATAATAAAAATTAAAAAATAATAATTAAAAATTATTTTTATAATAAAAATTGAAAAATATAAGTTTATTACATAATCATAGACGGGACACAAATACAAGTCATTTGGTGTTTATGAAA
Organism: Dettopsomyia nigrovittata; assembly: GCA_037040065.1. NCBI lineage: Eukaryota > Metazoa > Arthropoda > Insecta > Diptera > Drosophilidae > Dettopsomyia > Dettopsomyia nigrovittata. The sequence continues at coordinate 8,193 of JBANCX010000603.1, read as the reverse complement.
GTGTCCTAGCACTTCTCTTTATTATTTATTTATTTGCGATCCCTCGTCGTGAGACGATGATATTATCTCAATATAACGGCCGTTGCGTGCCATTCACCTCTCGTTAGTTATCTGTTATTTTGCATGTTATGCTTAAACGAGTGTACACAGATAGAATGAGCGAGACAAGGCTATCTAATGCTGTACGTGGTCGAGTGGTTGAGTTGCTTAGCGTGTGTGAAAGAGTAGGATCATTTAGCGATGTTCTCGCTAAGAACGCAATAAAAAGTCAGTCGAAATCTAACACAAGTAGCAATCACAAGGAACTCGTTGTTGTGCGAGTAGCCAAGAAAACGTTTAAAGAAAATGGATCAAAACATCAATCCTGACCCGACATATACTTCATAGGGTCGGAGATATCTCATTTTTAAAATTATTATTTTTTCCATATTTAAATGGACAGGAGTATAAATGCATTTAGACATCCAAAACACTCGATGTTGCGAAACAAGTTTGAAAAAATCTAAAAAATTTTTCTCAGTGCGGGATGAGGGCAAGCGATCAAGACGGTTGAGTCAGGATTCGATCCACTGTTTCGTATGTGTACATTTTTAGATTACAAGCCGATGCTTGTTACGCGCGGAACCAAACGCATGAAAGCAGGAAACAAAAACAAAAAAAATCTAAATGCGAATCAACGCAGAGACACGCGACACGAAAGATAGGAAAGAACATGCATAGGAGTACTACGACGGACGCGTTCCGAATATAGGAGAGAGCAAGAAGCAGTAGAAAATAAAAAAAAAGAGCTCATTGTAATGAGCACAAGCGTCTAAAGGGATCATGCAGCCCTGAAAAAGGTCATTAGCTTACATTTGTCACAATTCAAATTAAGTAGATTTAAATTACACCAGGATACAAGAGAGTCAATATCCTCCTGTAAGTTAACATGACTTTGTTGAGCTTTGTATTGGTAACAGAGTTTAACATCGTCTGCATACATTAGTACTCTGGAGTGGGAAATGACAGATGGCAAATCATTGATAAATAAAGTAAACAAAAGAGGGCATAAATGACTGAACGAAGCGATGACAAAAATGTGATAGGCATGCAGTTTAAGCTTGACACAGACAAATTCGACATTTTCAGAAAGCAGAGGGGTTATGGCTTCTGCAGACATATTCTGCTTGACGGCAATAACAACCCCACCACCATGACGGCAGAGAAGATCACGTCTGTACAAAGTAAGTACAGCCGGGAGTATTTCAGAATCTAAGATATCCGGCTTTAACCAAGTTTCAGTCAAGACTAAAACATGGGAATAAAAAGTAAGACTATCAACATGAAGTCTGGCAATCTTACTTCGAAGGCCTCGGACATTTTGGTAGCAGACAGAAAGGGAAGATCTTAGTTTTTTTGAATATCTCCAGTAGGAACACTGTTTGAGGGGAACAAGAGAAATAGGTGATCTGTTTCGTTTTTTAGGTTTAAACTCTTTGACTACCAAGTGTTCAGCCCAGAAATTTGTCATACTTATAGTATCAAAAAGCGCTGCTGAAACACTGATTTTAAAGGACGATATATCACGAGCATACGAGAAATTAAATTTCTCAATATGTATGTTCTCGACTTTTACTTTTGCCTGAATATAGGCTTTAACGTAATTTATTGCAAGTTCTGGAGCAAGTCGAAATATGAACAGAGTTTTTTTAGGCGGGACCCCAACTAATGTTTTTATCCTTCTTACTTTAACAACCACAGGCAATGTGTGTGAATATCACAACCTTTAAGCTTCTACCGCTTATAATCAATACATAACTAATTAATCAGACAGTCAGTCAGGACAAACTTCTTTGTATTATCTTCATATTATATTTTATAGGATTTATTAATTTATTTCTGTAAAACCGACCGTGCTCGATGATTTAAGCAGCTCAACATTATTTATTTATTTATTTATTTTATTTATATATGTGAATTTATATATGTGAATAGTTATTCTATATAAGTGTCATAAAATATTGTTTGGATATTTTTCATTATTCATTATAAATATTAATTTCTTACAATTATTAAAAAAAAAAACAATGGTTAACTACGGCAAACATGATTAAGAATCTAACATTATTCATACTTATGTAATAGAAATATATATATATATATATATATATATATATATATATGTATATATATATGTATATGTAAAATATTGTTTGGATATTTTTCATTATGTATTATAAATATTAATTTTTACAATTTATTTTATTTTTTTAAACAATGGTTAACTACGGCCAACATGATTAAGAATCTAACACTATTCATATTTATGTAATAGATATGTATATATATATAGATATATATATCTATATATAAGAATGACAGCACTGTTGATATTATTAAAATATAGCCAGGTTAACATGAGTAAAATTTATGAGTATACGATAGTCACAAACTTAAATATAAATGCTGTTTAACCGCTTATCTTTAAATAATAATTTTACCATAAAGCTGTTCCTTTCTACTCTTCTTCGGGAAATTATTTTGTTGTCTATCCCTGAAGCTGATCATTAATACTACTTAAAGTGCGACTACGATACAATTGATGCGTATTTGATGCCAGCTTGCTCATCCTCAGCATGTTGGGGTAGTTGAAGAATTGTGAGCAGCTGTTTCTTCAGCTCCTTAGTTTGTGGCCGTTGACTAGGCTGGATGGACAGCATCCGTTGAAGTAGTTCATACTGTTTTGGATACTGTATAATAAAATCCTTTGGATACTTACCATCTCTTAAGCTTCTGAGAGTCTTAATTCGTTCCATTTCAGTAGAAAAGTAAACATGCAGTTCGAAAAAAATTAAACCTAGTGAATAAATATCCACCTTGTAGTCGTAGTGCTGACCACGCAGTTGCTCTGGTGACATGTATAAATGTGTGCCCACCTGTTGAGTATGGCGGACACAGAAAGGAATTCCAGAATGGTCATCGGAATCATTCATAATATTGGGTATGTCCGCCATATCGGTAACAAGTCCAAAATCACCAATCTTGATTTGAAAATCTTGTGAAAAGAATATGTTACTCGGCTTCAAGTCCCGATGAATAAGTCCTTTTAGATGCACATAGTCCACAGCATCAACAATCTGATGAAATATATCAGAAATGTACGTAACACGTGCATCAGTGCGATTGTCACGCAGCCAATCGCGAAGACTTTCCTTGCGACACAACTGCATCTGTATATAGAGATATACCTTATTGGGCTTTGCAACTATTTTGTTCTGTACTGCAGCATTATGTGTATTTTGAGGCAACTCAAGATTGTTATTGTATGCCAATGCCAATTTGAGGAGAGAGATACGTTTAGGCTCCGCATCGATTTCCTCTTCTGCATCGCTATTATTATCTTTTGAACGCACGGATTCAATTTTAAATGAACTTGATACCTGACTTTGACTATAATTTATGTTCTTCAAATCAAACGAGCTCGAATGTATGTCAATAGACACTGAGCTACGCTGCACAGGGCTATGTTTATTACAACTTATCTGACTGTCCTCTTTAACAGCGTTTTCATCAGAATGTAACGCTGCTGACTGCGATTCACTGCGGAACTCAACTAGTGAATCATCCTCATCGTCGAAGCTTACATTTTTATACAAATGGTCATCGCGTTTTCTACAAGAAGTTCTGTTTTCTGAATTCGAAGCCCAAGAGGTCGATCGTTGATCTTTGTCATGTGTGCCATCCAGTAGCGATGGCAGTGTGCTGGCGTCGGGAGTCTCGATTTGTATAGATGTTGACAATTCATGCGCCAGCAGCTTTCGATCTTCTTCTTCTTGCCATCCGACTGGAGGTGTTTCAACCCACGACTGACATACAAAATGCAAATAATATCTTATCGAATCCACTGAAAAGATCAACAAGCAGATACTTACATGAAAATAACGCACTATGTTATGGTGCTCACAACTCGCTAAAGTTCGAGCTTCACGCATAACACGCTGTCGAGATGATTCTTTATTAGGCAAAGTGATTCGTTTTACTGCATAACGACTCTCATCTAACTTGTTTTTCGCCTCAAATACGACTCCGAAACCCCCACGACCAAGGCATTGCATCAGCTCAAAGTCAGATTGAAAGCGAGATATGTAATATTCGCCCGAACTCGTAGTGCACTGCGAACTGGACCGCTGCATGCTGCTTGCACCACCAGAGACTCGTAGATTATGAGCTCCTATTGCTGACACCACTGGCCCCAAGAGCGCCTGCGTGGATGCTTCCGTAGCCTCAATTGCTGTTTGAACTGGAACATGTCGCTCAATAACTAAGTACTCGCGCTCTACACGCCGACTGCGTTGACCAATGATCATGTTTAACAACACGGCAGATGTGAATGCAATAACCACTATCTCTTTCCACCAAAACCACAAGGAAAGAATAACCACTTCGACAGGAGCATCAATATCATCCAAAATAAAGCCAATATCATCGCTCAGGCTATCATTTCCACCACGAGCAATCGTACTAGCCATCTCGTTACTGGCATACAGAGAATTTGTGAAATTTGATACTATAGTGTGACATTCCAAGGTGTCACTTGGCACATTCTTGTTGGTCCCCGCGTAGAAAAAAAAACCATTCCCATTGACGAATTCAGAAGCATTTAACACCGATTGTGCCGCCACTTTAACGTTCTTATCATTATATGGAACCATTGCATTTTGTTCATTAATCTTTCCGATAACCACTGGATCTCGATCTTTTTCAAAGAGCATCAGAGAATTGCTACTGGCTGCAATGGGCCGCCATGGTATTTTGCGCATAACTCTTGTAGTGTCAGTCAGTTGTTTGTGAATATTTGTCTCGTCTATAATCTTTTTTTGCAAGCGTATAGCTTCTTGTATATATAATTGCTTTTCGTACATTCCCAGATATATGATAGGTTCGTTTATTGGAGACTTAGTTTCAGGTCTTGACACTCTTTCTTGCTCCCATAACCACTGCGCAGAACTAAACAAATCAATAGACTGCAGCTCATCTGCTTGATTCGTATACCATGCACTTACGATGGGATGCTTAAACTACAAGGAAATCAGGAACAATTTATTTTAATAATTAATTCAGTTCCTCACTTACCTGATGCTTCCAGAGCATTACTTGGGGATCACTTTTGCTAAAAGCACAGATGATACCCTCTGGAACAACAGCTCTAATGTCTACATCTATAGCAGCCAGTTCTAGATCGTTGCGTGGATGGTCATGACAATTAGAAACACTCAACAGATCCAATTCGTGCTGTCCAACGCTGAAATTCCATTGCTCGATTCCACTGCGCGATTCAACTGCGCGCACAGTTTGAGTTAGACGCCGCACCACAATAACATCGTCCAAGAGAGAATCGTGCGGAATAATATAACCATCCTCTTTCCGTATATTCTGATCGTGATGCCGATTGGAAGCATTGTCTTCTTGTAATTCTACAATAGCTTCGTTAATGGTACCATCTTTGTTTGTAGCATTTACACATCCATTAATGGAACACTCGTATATCAGTTGACCTGTACGCACAGACACACCATAATTACGCGTTTCCTTTCCGCCGGATATTACCAGGTCATCACTAAATTTGGCACTAGAGCTAAGCAGATGCTCTGTTGTTATTGGAATAGGATCTATGAAGTCACCATCAAATTTGTAGATGCCACCACTGAGTGAAGGAATCATGCGGACGAATTTTCCGTTATTAGTCAATTCCAGACGATGGATGTTTGAAGAGATTAGTGAACCGGGTCCTGTTGCGATACTCCAATGCAATTTTCCTGAATCGACAATGTCCAAAGCGCTAAGGCGACCATCAAGAGTAGTTATGTAAAGTAATCTGCGTTTAAAAAAATCTGTTTATTTTCGAATTAAGTTTTGTACTTATTAACGACTATGGCTATGAAACAGCAATTAACTTTAATAACAATTTATCTTCTATCTAATTTTATAAAATAGTTTGCTCTGACTGACAAATCTCAGCCTAAACAGCAAAGGGCTGTTTTTCTAACAGAACTAACCTTTGTTGAAAATTAGCCCTTTGGCCCTTACACTTTAATAAAAAAGTTCGTCGTGCTCTAATCATAAAATTTTGCTTGGGAACCTTAAATTGGGATCGTTTTGTTTCTGCGCATAAACAAACGATTGACCAAGCGAAGAACCCGTTTGGCAAGCAAGGATATTGCTCATATACGTGACGTCATGCTTAGGACCGTTCTTCGTATTTTTTTTTTTTTGGCAACAGAGTTTAGATTGTGCGTCAGTAGTTTTCGCTTATTGCTTTATGATTTATATAAATATTTGCATTTAACTCAGCTGGCCGGTGAAAGAAAAGGGCAAAAAAAAAATGGAATGTATATTGTACTGTGAAATGAATTGTGATGCAATTCTTATTATAATTCCAGAAACTTGTATATATTTATTTTGTCTTATGATAATAATTGAAGTTAACTTTATAAAGGTTTGTTAGATAACAGTTTAATAAAGGCTGAGGGATACGAGCTTTGGACTTTGTTTTTATTATAATAATTGGAAGTTATAGTTTTTATAAAGGTTTTTATTGTCATGTTATACTACCAACCTTTATAAAGATTCCGTCGGCCTGTGCGGACCAGGGGCTACGAGCTGGCTGGGTTTCGTCTGACACTTTTCTCTTTTTAATTATGTATAATGTTATCCTTATCTTTATTAATTAATCTTATTTTATCTATACACAAAATATCTCCACTTTATTTCTAATATGTCTAGAACGCACGGTCTATACGGCGAGAGCTGTGATGGTGAAAGTGAATACTAAGAAGCGGCTTTAACTCCAAGTTAAGGAAAATGCGGATCAAAGTCAAAAACAAAGTCTATTATATGAAAACTGATTTCGTTCAAATTGGGTTGGTGCATTCTTTTAAATATACACTAAACATTCAAAATAGTTTAATCTTGAAAATTTTGCTTGCGACTAAAATGCAATTACTTACGAGAACAAGAAAGCCAGATACAGCATAGGTGTACACTGTACAGCCCTATTTTCCAAGGGAGATACCAATAGAGCCTTTCTCCCACTTAAACCTACAACTAGGGATCATTAAGTCATTAGGAAACATACGCCAAGTTAATGACAAAAAACAAGTTTAGAAGCTCTAGCTCTTAGCAAATAATACATCGCTGCTAGCGCCTTGCAACGACCAATGACAAATTTGTTTACTTTATAAAACAGGCAATTTTCATTCGATAAACATAACATTGGTAAAGTTGGTATCTATGCTGAGCCTCAAGGTCACAGATAAAAAATTACACCTGAACTTATTTGAACTATTTGATTTTGCACTTTGTGGGCGTGGCATCCCACATTTTGTGATGTAGATCAATTAGTCTTATACTCAATAGTATTTATTGTGAGTTTTAAAATTCCAGGTGAAAGGTGCACCCGTAAGTGGTCTTTTTCATATCGGGGAATGATGGAGACAAATCTTAAAAAAATAGAAGTGCACTGCGCGCAATATACATGATTTAAACACCAGATTAAGTGTCTCTAGCGCGCTGGCGGGCGGACGGGCAGACGTGGCTATATTAACTCAGCTGTTGACGCTGATCAAGAATATATATACTTTATGGGATCGGAGATGTCTCCTTCTACCCTTTACATACATTGTCACAAAACTGGTATACACCTTTTTCATTTATCTAATGGATCGGGGTATAAAAAAAAGGACAACATTGTTAAATCCCCAATATTGCAAGAGGGTAAGACAGCATATATTTCAAACAAATAGACATCGACACAGCAATTTTGACGACTCAAGGCGAACGGAGTTTGTATTATAGTTTTATACTATATGTACTTTATGTTAAACATGTAAAAAACCTCTAGTTTAGAGGTCTCGACTATGAGACCCATAAGTAACTTGTTCCGACTATTAATATTACAGCTGTATGATATTTTAGCCCAATAAAACTAAGATTGCTTGAATCAAATTTAGAGGGAAACCAACCCAATTCGGAAAAAAATTGCTCTTTTCTATATTCTGATTTTGATTCGATTTGGTGAGATTGCGTATATCACAGTCATAACTGCCAAAATTGGATGAAATCTCTTTAAAAATAAAAAAAATGACTACGACAGCAATCAGATATACATACATATATGCCGGATATGCTTATTTATATGCAATGCTTAACAAATTA
>JBANCX010000602.1:0-11699 GCA_037040065.1 Dettopsomyia nigrovittata | reverse complement strand
TCTTGCTCTGTTTGTCGATAGGAAACAAGTTTAAATTGAAATCAGGGATCAAAGAACTGAAAAAGAATCAAGTTTGACGAAAAATAAAATAATTTCTTCGTTAGTTCTTAAAAATAAATAATAAGAAAATTGAAAAAAAAATATAATTTAATTGATTTTCTTGTCTTGTGACCGATAATACGAATATAAGGATATATCCTTTGGAGCTGGTTCTTTATGCTGCAGGGCCTCAAGATCTTTTGTGCCATGTTGGCATGCACTATACACTGCCGGCATTTAAGGGTTTGGAAAATCTTTGCACCACGCTTCATCTATGAGGCTCTGACCAAATTTTGTTGGCCTGCCGGCTCACATTGTCGGCTATTGCGCATACATTGTGCTATCGATACACTGATCAAGCGCATCAATAAGGACAAATAGTCGATAAACGATAGTTTTTTGCCTCTAGTCGAACGCTTCAAGGCATTTTTCGTATTACAACTAAACTCAACTAGAAATATCGATTATTTCTAACAGAGTGTTCATAGCGCAGCTATATATTACAATGGTTCCAATGCGAATACAAAACTGTTTGTTTTGAAAACAAATGAAAAACTTTTTTATTTTCCAATAGAATAGGAAGGTGCCTCTAGGAACTACTAAAGCTACTGAAGCTACAAGAACATATTGGAATTATAGAAATATAATAGACCCATTTGTCTATGTTAATAATAAGTTGTATGTTACTTGGGGAATGCAATTATTGTCGAGTAATCAACGAAGCAGCACTTGAAATGGAAAATCAACATGAGACATTCAGCTGGAGAGCTAACTAAAAACCCAATTTGACCACTCTCTCAAAATATATATGTATGTATAGGGTCTTTGCTGGAAGCTCCTGTCGTTCAACAGCTGCTAACGCCCACCAAGGCCAAGGATATGAACAACGCGTGGGTGGATATGCATACATACATATGCATTTAGTATAAAACTTGCACTCTAAAAGCCACAAAACACTGAGAGCAACAGAGAGTCCGTCCACACACACAGAGAGAGAGAGCACACAAAGAGAGTGTGTGTCTGTGTGTGCAACGAGTACTTGGGAAGAAGCAATTTGCTAGAGAAAGAGATATTTTATATAGTATAGGTGTAAGTGCATTTGGGCGGTTCCCTTTATATTGGGATTGTTCTCTTTGGGCTCTAGTGACCTTGTCCTCTAAATGAAACACACGCAGATACACACACACACACACACACACACACAGATACAACCATTTTTGCAGCGTCATTTTATGATGTTTGTTTGTGTATTTAGCATTGGCGCCATTTGCGAACATTTTACATGTTTGCACATATTTCCATATGGTTTCATCTCGTTTACTTTTACATGTCAAACAAAATTGAAAATATTTCTTTTCATTTCTCAATTAATTGCATTCATTAAAATCAAATATTTATGAGTTATATGGAAAATATATATGAAAATGCAATTTTTCAGTCAATATCTTATCTAACTAAAAGCAGAATGGAACGTTTATCGAAGCAAAGATACTCTGTCCAAGTATTTTCTAGCTTATTATGCATATGACAGCTACATTTGTTGTTCGATTTCAATGAAATTCCTTCAGATTGTTAAGAAAATATTGAAATTTATTTTTACAAAGTTTCGTTGAAATCGATTGAAAAATAAAAAAGTTATCTGAAAACAATGAAATGTCCTTTTCATACCAACAATTTGATTTTCAAATGTTTTTTTTAATGTTTTACTTTTACTATAGGATATAGTAGTGCGATTTTAATGAAATTCGTACAGATTGTGTAGGCATTAATGAAAATGAATAATTGTGAGTTTCATTGAAATCGCTTAGAAAATACAAAAGTTATTTTAAAAAAACGACTGTTCTCTCCATCGGTCGATCGCTTGATTCGATTGATTCACATACAAAAATTTCATGGCTCCAAGGCTGAGAGACTGACTTGACTATAAATCTTATATATAGAACTTCGACTTGAGAAGAAGAATATCTACAATATATGTCAATATTTGCTTTACTGTCTGGCAACATCTTCCTCTATACTCTCTTTAACTCATTTCTTAAACAAATTAACAATCGAAATTTAGAATCGAATTGTTTCAAGCATAATATATATCTATATAACCGATTGGAAATCAGATCTGACTAAAATATACTCATTTTTTAGACTTAATTCTTTTTTTATAATGATAGAACCTTTGCTGAATATACGCTCACGATATATATCAAATTTTAATATGATTTTATAGATTTTATTACACATCTGTCATCCAAAAGAACATTTTGTTAAGATTCTCGGGTACAATAACGTCAGTTATCCAATTCAATTTTTTATATTTTTGTTTTGATTTTTTATTGCATTTATTACTTGGAAATTGTCAGAGATTGTTAATAAAAATTAAATTTAATAACAATTACACAGTCGAGTGTGTGTTCGACCTCGAGATACCCTGATCCGAACTACTGAGTTACTTAAACCGAATATTTCTATAACAGCTAATAGATAGCGATGGTAGAAAGTAATCTATTTTTTAGATATAACTTGTTCATAGTCAAACTTTTAATTCCTAAAATTGGCTGAAAAATAAAATAACTTTTCTAAAGACATTTCATCTTACGACCGATAGTTCCTATGACAGCTATATAATATAGACGCGATATTACCAATTTAAAGTTTAGTTCATTTAATTAGCAAATTTGATTGTCTCTAGCTCTATTTGTCTCTGCGATGGACGTGTTTCACTAGCCAGATTGACAAACATGGCATACATCGACTCGTCTATTGATGCTGATCACGAATATATATATACTTTAGAGAATCGGAAATGTTTCCATCTATCTATGTTTGTCACAAGACTTTTATACAACTTTCCATTGGGTTCAGGGTATACAAAGATAGTGCGACTATGTAAATATATACATATGTATGTACATACGTACGTATGTATGTTTGGATGAATGTATGACATGACACACCGCAATTTTCACGCCTGAATGATTGAATTGTAATTTTCATTCTTTTATAAGATTTATTCTCTAGAATTCACATTTTGAGGTTAGGTTTAAATAAGGTTCGAGATAGAAATATATAAATATAGTAAAAACATATAGGAAATTACGAAATATATATATTTATTGGTTAAATACAAATATTTTTTATATTATAAACTTTTTAATTGTTTATTTGATGAAATTGAGGTAGTTCTCAATAGAGATGTGTTTGTTAAAATACTTTACACTCGGAAGGTATATAGAAAATTGGATATAAATTTTCGAGTATGAGGAACTTTTTTATCTCGTAAATAGAGTGTACAAACCAAGTTTGAATGAAATCGGTCGAGAAATAAGAGATTTGGGTCCAATGTATTTTTTCCGTTTTCCCCCACTTGGAGTTGGAGTTTGAGGAAATCGTTTCTAAGTATGCACTTTTACTACTAAATATAACTTCTTTGCTAAATTCAGCTCTGTAGCTCTTACCGTTTAGGCTGTGCATTCAATCATTATGGGATGCGTTCGTTATGATTGAAAGCTTAAAAGTCATTAAAATAAATATTTTAATCAAATATAAATTTTATAATAAAATTCATCTTTATACTCGAGTTCAAAGTTTAAAAATTTATTTAAATAAATTAAATTAAGTATAAATCGTGTTAAGTCTAGTTCGTGTCACGACATTTGCTCTACTCTAAGTGCTGAGTGCATTTTGTTTTTATTTCTTTTTACTTTTGTTTAAAACTTGTTTTCATCATTTTTGCAATATGCGATTAGATAAAATAGCAAAAAAAAATAAAAATGTTTTGTTTCGTTTTGTGTTTTTCCTGTTAAAATTAGATTAGATACAATTTGCTTGCATTTGAATATGATTTCATAGGTTCAACGTATGATGATGTACATAAACAAATACATTCGTATGTAAAATTTGTACATCGGCGACGCATTCAAGTGGCCCCAAAGCGACTTCAAGTCGATTGCCAACAACTACCGCTCAAGCGACAGAGAGGCACTGAAACACGGCGCGTCGCAAAATAGGATAGAATTTATATAAAAACAATTTGAAAATAAATATTTTTATATAAATTAATAAAGAATTATGAACAAAATAGAAACAATTTAGAATAATTGATAAACGATACAAAACAATACTTAACCTATAAAAATAATAAAAAATTCTCTATTTTGAGATATTTATTAATAATTTGTCGATTTGATTCATTTTTATACCCCGATCCATTTGAAAAATGGAAAAGGGGTATATTAGGTTTGTGACAACTGTCCGTCTGTTTGTATGAACGCGTCGATCTCAGAGACTATAAGAGCTATAGTAACCAAATCATGGTTGGTACAGTTTGCGCGCAGTACACTAATATTTTATTTTTTCGAATCTCCCCCCAACACCCCCCTCAATCGAAAAAAACGATTTACAGGTGCAATTTTTCACCTGTGATCTTGAGACTCAGCATAGGTGATTGACATCATAATATTGATGTACTGTACCAATTTAATGTCTATCGGATCAAAATTGTAGGTTTTCTACTAACTTTGTAATTGGTGTTTGCAAGGAGTTAGCAGGGACACTGGGATCGGGGTATCTCGTAGTCGAGCACACTCGACTAGAGCTTCCTTACTTGTTTTATATATTCTATGAAAATTTATTGAATTTTAGAACTTTTTTAACGTATTTCGTATACAAAGTTTATATTTAGACTTTGTTAAATTACTATTAATTAATAAATAATATTGAAAATACAATAAATTCATGATTTATTGGTTGATTTTATATTTTTTATTCTAAGTTTTATTTAAAATGATAGCCAAAAAGCTAAATTTAAATAGTCCGCCAAACGCAGCATTGCCATACATAGAACAGATGTCGACTCAAGCTGAGCTTTTATCTAAGCGATGCTTTAAACATATTGTTAGAAAATACATCTGGCAACCATTCTATTAGCCATCTGGCAACGCCTGTCGACAAAACGATCTGGCAACGTGTTGAGAGGTACTTCAAGAAGAAGACGAAGCTCGCGCTCTGTTCAGAAAGCACACAACATAAATATCTATTAATTATTGTATAATTTGGCTATTTTTTGTTTAATAAATAGTCAGTTTGTGTTTTATGTTTAATTCACTTGGTTTTATATTATTTATAATCACAAAATGAAAGAACAAGAATATATCGATAAACATATATCGATAGTGTGACCATGTTGTGTTATGTTAATTTAGACAACATATTCCAACAAATTCTATATAAAATAAACTTGCCAAGTGATCCTGTGTTTTATCACACTAAGTCAGCAGCTGTTCCATGTACTAATATTCCATACATTATATGTACTTGCAATTATACTATTTCAAACGATAGCAGGTGAGCCGTGCTTCAAGCCTAAATATATATATATATATATATAGCTGCTAGCGCAACATTTATATTATTATTTTTATTAAATTATATTATTTTTAGCGACCTCTTTTTTATTTATTTAACGGGCTTAAGGTCAGTAACTAAATTTGCGCCACGCTTCAAAAAAGTTCCAAGCAGCTCGCTTCAAAAAACAGTACGACGACAGTATGCTATACATAAAATGTAACGTTCATTACACGCACAAAGAATTCCCAAATGGTTCTAGTGTTGTAATGATGGTATGAAGGTCTAAGCGCGGCTTCAGTCGATAGCAAAGAGTCTGCTGATGAGGAAAGTGTTGGAGCTTTCCGTAGCTATAGCTATACGGACATCCTGCTCACTGTTTAGTTATTTAGCTTTTATTAAGATAAACAACTTAAGCCCGCTAAATTATACATATTTTTATTAGATTTTGTTATTTTGAGTGTTTTTAGATGTCGTAAAAGGCATTCGAACAATTATTCTTTAATTTTTGATTTAAAAATCATTGTTTAGACAAATTCTTTAACAAAATTTCGAATTAAATTCAATTTATCTGCATTAAATCGCTAATAATTAAACATTTTCAATGTTTTTTCCATTTTTTTGATTAAATAACTATCTTTCTAGCTTTAGGGCACATTTAAATAAATATTTTAATTATTATTTTTAATAAAAAAAATGATTAATTTTGACAATTTATACAAAAATTTTGTTTATATGTTTATTGATGTTAATTATGAAAAAAAAATTGTTTTTATAATTTATACGTTTAAAACTAAATATAATAAATAATAATAATAATTAAGAATTTGTTGAAATAACTCGTTATTTTTTATATAGTATTAGTAATAAAAAATAATTTAAACAATTCGTTTTTTCGCTTTATTAATATACAAATTTAAAAGATTTTCAATCAAATAAAAGCAGCAAAAATATCTTTTATTATAAATTAATATTTATAAAAGACGAAATTCTTATAACTTTTATAAATTTCAATTCAATTGAAATAAATTAAAAAATTATCAAATAATTCATAAGCTTCGGCGCACCCCAAATCCACTGTCTCGCAACCTCTCCGAAGGCTGAAGAGATTCCACCCCAATGACCTGACTTTCCGGGTCATTCAATAACCCAAATCAAATTGTTAATATTTGTAATTAGTTATAAATAGTAAAAATTTGTTCTATATATGTATGCCTCCTTACCTCGACCGGTTATGTTCAAATGGCATCGAACGACTCCGGCGCAAATAAATAAATTATTAATAAACAATAAAATATGCTTTTCAAGAACGCCATTATATTTGACAATTGAAGACATGAATAATTGAAATATTTAAAAAATCTTTCATGCATACAAGACTTATAATATTTAAATACTCAGATACAACAAGAAGAAACTCATTTTATGTAAATTGAGCCATTTGTCAACCATAAAAGAAAAGTAAAAGCAATAATTTTCCAACTTTTCCATATGCCAGACATTCAGTCATAAATACTAAGAGCGAAGGACAAACAGACAGACAGACAGACAGAGAGAGAGAGAGCAAATGCGGAAGAGTGTTTGGAAATTTGAGGCGCGAACATATTTTAATTAGTTTCCTTTTTATGCATTTTTCTCAAGTGTGACTCTCTCTCGAGAGAGAGAGCGCGAGCAGCTCCTAATTCTAGGATA
This sequence comes from Dettopsomyia nigrovittata, assembly GCA_037040065.1. Classification (NCBI taxonomy): domain Eukaryota; kingdom Metazoa; phylum Arthropoda; class Insecta; order Diptera; family Drosophilidae; genus Dettopsomyia; species Dettopsomyia nigrovittata. The sequence continues at coordinate 4,628 of JBANCX010000602.1, read as the reverse complement.
ATATGCAAATTAGTTGACTCTGACGCTGAATGTTTATGGGAGAGGCAGGAACACACACGCACACAGTCTCACACACACACACACACACGTGCAAACATAAATCATTTTTTTCTGAGAGCTGCGAGCAGAGAATCTTTACTTTCATTGAGCTCAAGTTCGTCAAGTCATCATCGTCATCATCATCGTCATCATCGAAGCTATTCATGGAAACTGATGCTCAGTTCTTAGTTGTTAGTTGTTAGTTCTCTCAGCGGATTTGATTATTGTTTGAATCGATGGCCAGATGCTGTTGATTTTAAGTTTAAACAATCAAATGTATCTATGGAAATGACAGCATATGACAGTTGCTTTGTCTGCAGGCCAAACAAATGAAAGAAAAAACCAAAACAAAATAAATAAAAAATAATAATAATGCTAAAAGACCACACAAAGTTTATTCAATTTTGATTTTTATTTTTTCATATTTTTGATAAGCGTAAAATGATTAAGAAAAAGGAATGTCAACAAGAGAAATGAAGTAAAATAATAGAATAAATATAAAATATTTATTAAAAGGGAAATAAATGATATTTGTAAGTAAATGAAGAAAAAATATTTATTAAAAGGGAAATATAGAATTATTAAATATATAAAAATATTTGTTATATTTGAAAGAAAAGTTAATAAAATAAATTATAAATGTTCTATTAAATAAAATAAACAATAAATATATTATAAATAGAATACATAATTAATATTAATTGTAAAAAATAATACAAACTTTAAAATATAAATAGAAGAGCCATCAACGGAGAATTTTAAAGCGGCTGAACATTCCAGGACTCTCCCAAGTAAGGCATCGTTTCAAGCTACGAAAGCGCCACCTACCGGCTAAACGATTGAAGGGCACTGTGACACTTACGCGACGTAAACGCGGCGAATAGAGGCGTTGCACGGCGCGAGATGGGAAAGAAGTTAATTCAAATTTAATTTAATTGAAAAGAAAAAATACAAATTAAAAATCAAAAATAAATAGAATACATAATTAATATTTCTTGTAAGAAATAATACAAAGTTAAATTATAAATAGAAGAGCTTGAAGATAAATGAATATATATTACAAATGATATTTGTAGAGAACTGATTCCATAGATAGATACTATGTAGAACAGATAGAAATTTAGATGCAGGATCTAGTAATATAAAGATATATCCCACGTATTAGAATATAAAAAGAATATGAACCGAGAATAATTTTCGATATATATTACATTCGAACGGAGAATTGTACGACGGCTGAACATTCCAGGACTCACCCAAGTAAGGCATTGTTCCACGCGGATGCCAAGCTACGAAAGCGCCACCTACCGGCTAAATGACTGAACGGCACTGCCACTTAACTTGTGACATTTATGTAAAATGTTATATATATGTATGTAATTCAAGTGCATGCAATAAAGTACAGCATTCTAGGAATAGTCAAAGCAAAACCGAAAACAAATGATAACGGTAAATTGTCGCGATCTCTCTCTTATTTCCATAGTCTGCCTATGTTCTCTTCTTCAGAAAACAGCAAAGCACATGCCAATAGCTATAGTATATTAAGAGATAAGTAAAACGAAACATAAACTTATTCTTGTCCCTATTCAAATGCATGGCAGTGTATGTATGTAAACGCGGCGAACAGAGGCGCTGCACGGCGCGAGAGAGGAAAGAAGTTAATTCAAATTTAATTAAATTTAGAAGACAATAATACAAATTAATTAATCTGTTGAAAGAGATTTCAGTAAGACCTTCTATCAATAGTCTATTCGTATTTAAAGCTAATTATGTGTAAAAATATAATAAAAAACATTTTAAAAATATACTTTCAAACCAAAGTACAAATTGTTGGAGCTTAAAAAGTTAATATTTTATAAATACTGTATTTATTGAAGCGGGCTCAAGGTCAGTTTATTAACTCAATAGTAAGATAAATAAATTCGCAATTGTGTCGCTCATAAAACAGTGAGCAGAATGACTTTATAACGATTTCAGAAGGTTTCAACGCTTTCCTTAACAGCAGCCTGTGCTGTCGACTGGAGTCGCAATCCATGCCTTACTTAGCTTCGCACTAGAACCAGTCGAGAATTCTAGTGCTCACAAGGCTGACTTGACTTGACATAATTTAATAAATATTCTTTGCAGTAAAATAGATGCTTTTGTATACTATAATAGACCGAAAGAGTTATCAGTTGTTAGATAAAATATATATTTTTAAAAAAGAGAAAAAAAGTGTTTTGTTGCCAGATTGTTGAACTCGACACAAGTATACACCCCTTAAATAGAGCAAATTGCATTTGCCACAATTGTGAAATTACTCACACATTGCTCTCTATCGAGAAAAAAAAGGGGCAAGTGAAAGACAGAGAGAGAGCTTTGTGCATTGAAGTGCCTGTTTGCCACTTGAGGCAAGTACTAGACATAACAGGGGCTGACTGATCGAGTGGCACGTGGCAGAGTAAAGTTAGACTGTAGCTTTAAAAAAAGAAATAAATAAATAAAGAACAAGAGCAACAAAAGCCAAGTAAATTTAATTAAATTATCTCAAACACGTGTTTGACCAAATGCAACGATTTTATGAAAACAATTGAAACCAGTTTAAATATTTACAAAGCGTTTGCTAAACGCCGTCAAGGGAGGAGCCAGCCTATAAGCCAAAAGGATTCCCCTTTTTTTTAGTTATTTATTTAGTTTTTTGTGTATATTGTGAACAGATTTATAGAGCTCTTCACAAAAAAATGAAATGAAAAGATTCTCACAGCTGCCAAGCAAGGTGTTTGAACTTTTTCGCACATCTCAAAGGAAGACCTGTTTGAGGACACATTACTTTGGCTACAAAAATGTCCATTTCATAAATATGTATGAATTTTTATATATATATATATAGTAGCAATGGGGACTACGATGCCAAAGACGCACTGATCTCAAACATCAGATAGTAGCGTTGCAGAAGGGAAAAAACAACTTTGCAGACAAAGCCATAAACACAAAATAAAAAATAAATAATAAAAATAATAATGAATTGTTTACGGTTTTGTTGCCAAATAAGCCAAAAAGACAAATCGTTTGGAAAAATCTCAATGCAACAAAAATATTATTAAATGAAAGATATTTATTAGATGAAAGATACAAATTTTTAAATTGGTCAAAATTATTTTTTTGGTGTACTTATATCATAGTAGGAAATTGTTGAGCTATTGAGCTTTTTAAGTTCAAAACAGATTTTTTAATAAATGAAAATGCACCAAAATACGCATTATTATTAAGTATATGAGTTCAACGATTAAATTGCAGGCAGCCAATAAATTGGGCAATTAATATTTGTCGCGAAAATAGACAAAACTAATGGCAGACGGTCTCGAGTTAGTCCGCGCCAACGAAAGCGATAGTTGAGCCGTCGTCGAATTTAAGAGAACTAAACTGATGCAGAATTGCAGCAGCGGCTTGCAGCACTTCGCTGAAGGTGAAGGGCAAGCATTAGAAATGGATGATAAAGAAGCTGAGCATAGGCAAACAAACAATGATTACAGTTACGTTAATTGCTCTTATACTGCGCAGAGTATAATAAGTATAATTTAAGAGAATAATTTAAGAGTCAAATTTCTGCTGTCTTTGGTTGAGCTGGCTGCGTAACCAAACAGAAATAGTTGAAAATATTTTTGAAAATAAATAAAGTAAATAGAAAAATATTTAATATTTACAATATTTTACAATATTTAAAAAACAATTTTACAATTCTATAACGTAAAACACAAATATAAAAAAATATAATTATTAACATAGAATTTAAACACGTCCGTCCTCAACGACGTGGAGTTTGCAACTAACGTTCTGATTATTTGTCAACAGATGTGTGCAAATATGAGCGCAATTTTCTGTGTCATTTTTCTATTTCTATCCGCATTCTGTCTGTACGCGATTTTATATATATAAACGCTCCTTGTAGTGTTAAATTAATATAATTTGTTTAAATAAATTCAAATTTTAATAGATAAAAGAAATGTTTTTAAGTTGAACAAATAAATACAATTTATATTTAAACAGAATTTTAGTAAATTTCAAGTAAAAACATATTTAAAAAACATATTAATATTTTTTTTGTTTTTAATCTGTTAGTTCATGTGGGTTAGACAGCGATAGTTATAGCGCGCGCTCGTATTGAGTGTCTGAGTGGCATAGCAATAGTAACAGCAACAGTTGCTGCACTGTTAATGCACTGTTAACGTACAAACACTGTTAAGAGACTGTTGCTGTCACTGTTACGCGTCCTATTGCATTGGTTTGGTCTGTGTTCCAGAGAGCTTTCTTCGTTATTTGTATTTATATTTTTTTGTTTGTTCAAGCAAGCGGTTTAGCATTTTCTAAATATCAACAGCTTCTTTCGTATCATTCGTATTTTTTTCTTGTATCCAACTCCCGCCCAGCCCTATTGAAGATAATTAGCATTTAATATTAACATTAAATATAAGATAAGCCTCCCATTTCTATTCTTTTCGCCCTAGAACCCATCTCTAAGTCTCTAGTACAACTACTTCTATGCTCGTTGATCCATTTTTGATTTGAATTTATTTTTAGTATCTAATTTAAGATGTTAAAATATTTAACAT
>JBANCX010000601.1:1483-15362 GCA_037040065.1 Dettopsomyia nigrovittata | reverse complement strand
ACACATGAGTTTGTTTTGTACGCCTTTTCAACTCTTTCATATACTTTTTCACCTTTGACACACACACACACACACACGTATGAATAAAAAAATGAATTGTCGAGCGGTATATTAAATAAGTAGGTGTGTCCATGTCATGGCATTGCCAACAACCAAAGCAAGCAACTACCAATTGCTTTAGCTACTGTTGGCCAACTCTCTATATATATATAGACATATATGCGATCATAAAACGTCAAACTTAAACGCGCCAAATGTCGTAAAAGCAAATATGAGCAGTTTTTTGTGATTTAAACGCTTTGACGTTGCCATATTTTTTTTGTTGGTTTTTTTGTGATTTTTGATGGCGGTGCACCGCCATTTTACGGGCTAGTCTTTCGCTGGTCAACAAACTAAAAATTGTTGGCCGTGTGAATTGTAGACTGCAGTGACATCGACTGTCGACATGCTTTCGTCTCTGGGCCATATACATATATATTTTTTTTTTGAGGTTAGTTTTGGTATTTGGTCAGCCGATTTGTATTATTGAAGCTTGAAGCTACAGGACCTGCAGAAAACTACATAACTGCATATGCAACCGTGCAAACATAATTCATGTGACAGCCGGCAGAGTTTTTCCGAGTTTTTCGTGTTTTTTTTTTTGTTCTTACCGCCCGAGTGCACTTTCTATTTTACATGGAAAATATGGCAAACGGCATACAACATTTTTTTTTGCATTTAATTCTTCATTTTTTTAGAGTTTTTTTTTTGGAGATTTCTAGCAGCTTAGTTCATAACTGAAAATGGTATTCAAAAATCGATGGCATTTGTTGCTGAAAAATTATTATTTCTTTTTACTTTATTTTTTTGACAGGTTTTCCATATTTCATATATAGGAATGCAATAGGGCCTAACCCTAAAAAAAAATCATATTCAATATAAAAATTTATTTAGACGTTTCTGACTTTTGCACTGCGAAAAAAAAAAATGTAAATAATTCCAATTTGAAAAGCTGTTAACAATTTTCTGGCGCTAAAATGGAATTTGAAATTAAACTAAAAAAATTGTTTAAGCTTTCTTCTATTTAATATTTAATCAAATAATTGTTGGAATTGTTATCTTATCTGTGAAATTTCTCTTTATAAATAGTGTTTCATTCATCTTTTTTTCTATTTCTAGCGTAAAAATTGACTAAAAACATTATTCAAAATAAAAAAAACTGCTTCCATTACATAAAATTCTTTATGGAGACTGTCTAATAAAATCCTTATGATTATGACACTTGTGATATATATACATATAAATGTAGGTTTCCCACAAGTCCTTTACTCCCACACCGAGCAACATCCTCGAGTTTTTGCCCAAAAAAAATATACAAAATATGAGCCACATTTTTGCCGCAGCTAATGCATGCAGCTAACTTGGCTAACACTAAAAGTTAACGCTAGCCACAAAAAAAAAAAAAGGTAAACCATAAAACTGAACAGAGCTAAGCGAAAAAAAAAGGGGAAAAGTTTATGGTCAGACAATGCAGTTGGCAACTGGAACAATGATAATAAAAATACAACAAAAATAACTTTAACTAAAAACAAAATGGCGTGCATTAAACATGGCACAAACTCATAATATCCTAATATCACATACACACATTTTAATCTATTCTCTCTCTTATTCTGTTCTTTTCGCCACTAATTGCAGACATAAGCAGTTCACTGACAATGACCGAAGTGAAGATACCTAATCACATAATGCGACTAAAGAGCGCCCTGCTGGGCTGTCGTTATGCTCTCGACGGTGAATCCCTCTACTCGGTTAAATGGTATAAGGATGGACATGAGATCTATCGTTATGTACCGCGGGATAAGCCCCCCGGACAGGCGTTCCCGCTGCCCGGCGTTAACATCGATGTGAGTACAAAAGAAAAAAAAGGAGAAAATAGCTGTTGTCGAGGGCAACAGGTGCACTGCACAATGGCAGAAAAATTTAATTTAAAAAATAAAAAAAAAAAAAGGGAAAACATTTTTTATAACAATTTAGAAATTGGGTTTGACGCTGGCATGCTACGACCATAGAACGCTCTGCTGATAACAATTGTGAGAGAGAGTTTTGGCTTAAATTTAGTGTAATGATCGTATTAAAATGATTATTTTTAAAGCATGTAATTGCCACAACAGCAACAAGCAACATCTTGTTGCATTGTTGCGAGTATTGTTATTATTGTTGCTGTTGTTGTTGCTTTCATGTGCTGATTACGTCGTCGCAAAATGAAATTGCTGCCACGTAGTTTTGCCATTTAACTTTAATTTAATGTTGATGTAATTTTTTTGTTAGCCATAAAAATGTAAGCTTATGTGTGTGTATATGTTGGGTTAGCTTAGGTCACGTTGCGGTTTGTGCGAGTGTAACTCGCTTTTACTTTCTCCATAGTACCAGTGTTGACGAAGTTTGCGAGAATGATGAGGATAGGTGTGTTCCTAGAGAAATCTCTTTTAGTCAATTAAATTTTGAGCTGAAAAAAAGGCTGATTTAGCAACACTGATTTGACACGCATACACAGTCATACACAGTTTAACGTACATGGTGCACGTCAGTCAATTTCAATTGCGATTGAAAAGGTTACAACCAGCCAAAATCACTTAAAGCTGCCAATCCAGCACTTAAACATCCACCCAACTCACTCACACACACACACACACAAACGAAACCCTTGAAAGCGTCCTGGACTCTCTGGACTCTCTCGACTAAACTGTTGCCTTAATATTGAGGATTGGTTTTGGATCCGTACCGTACAACTCTAATAATAATAATTTGCTAAAGCACTTAAGTGCGTCTACTTTGTGTGGCATTTTGTTGACAGGCGCGTCGCTCTCGCCGCCACAGAAGAAAGAAACGAAACGAGACGAAAAGGCAAATAAAGCAAAGCCTGCAAATTGATGGTACGGCTAACGCGGCGTATGAGCAATACGAACGCGACTTTTATGGCCTGTGCGTGCCCATCGGCATGACTCAAACACTTGTTCACTCTCGCTCTCCTCGGGTTTCTCTCTTTGTTGCGTAGGCGTGAATGTCTGCATTTAGACATGAAAGAGTTGAGTAAATGTCTGCCTATGTGTGTGTGTGTGTGTGTCTGTGTGTGTGTGTGCGTCTGACCATGCAGCATTGTAACAGATATTTATGGTCATATGCGTGATTCGAACAAAAGGGCTTTTACAACAACCATTCGGGGGTTGCATTGAAGTGGCATTGATTATATATAAGCTTTCCTCGCTCTCTTTTAAGCAAGATTGTATCCAACATAATTGTTTGCTCTTTATGGGCATTTAACTATATGACATGCCCATATAGTTAAATAAAATTGTTTTTATGGCTAACTAATTGCTTAAGAATATTGCGAAATAATCCATAAAAATTAACTATTTTAGCTTTAAAGAGTTTTCTTAGAGTTCTACGATAGATTGGTTTCATATATTCCTTCAGAAAAGTCTCCCATTTCATTGTAAACAATTTCTTCTTAACTGGCTAAAACAAATTGAGAATCACAATAAATTTGCGTGAATTGCAATTTTTGGTTTGTTTTTAGCCAACATAGCCATCATAAACAAAATGGCGGCAGCGCACATCGTGCATGCAATAAAAATGCATCCAAAAGGCTTCTCTCTCTGCACTCACTCTGACGGCAACAATTTGAATTGTGATGCGTTGCGAGCTAGTTCTCAGCTTACACTGCTTTCCACATACACTGTCTGAGCTGTTGAGTGTTTATATAGCAAACGCTGACAACTTGAGCGTTCATAGAAATCGGGTTGGTTGTCTGCCCCCGCAGCAATGCTTCAGATAGAAGGCATCGGCTTAAGCACTAGAAAGAAACAAACAAAAGCCAGTTTGCAGTCAGTAATGTTGGCCAGTTGGGTGAGAAAAGGAGAAAGAAAGGGGTAACGGACAACAACAGCAAGCAACAAACCAAAAATAATGTTGAACGTGACTTTTGTGATTGTTTGAGAATGAGACAGAGAACGAGCGAATTGGAGTAGTGTAGTTGTAGAAGAGTAAAAGAATTTTCATAAAAATTTGCTCGACAAGTTTTTCGGGTAGTGCCCTCAAGCAAAATGGTAAAGAAATGAAAACTTTTTCCAAGCTGCGTGCGTGTATCACTGTGTGTGTGATAATAAAACTGCAACTTAAAGAACTTGACTGCAATTGTTTCTGGCAAAGATGTTGAGTGACTTTTACAACAGCCACTACTTCAGCCTTCTACTGCTGCTATTGCTGCTGCCTTTCTCTCTCAGATTCTCATGCATTCTCTGTACTAGTTACAGAGTTGCGTAAATATTTTTAGCCACTTGGTATGTAAGAGATTTTGCGATTGTTTGTGGATATTTCATTGCTTGTTTGGCTCCAGAGTTTTTGCCTTATGACTTGTGCTTTTGTTATTGTTCCGTGGCTCTTGACCAAAATTACATTTCCTCTTGGCCACGCCCGCAGTCAGCCTCGACAATGCCTTAAACTAATAATAAATAAACTGCTCTTGCTCTTGCCACTGCAAATCATCATCAATCTTAATTTTTCAAAAGAAAAATACCACAAACAAAAAATACCAACAACAAAGCAAAAAAAAAAAAAAAAATAGAAGCAAATATTTCGTAAATCTCAAATTGTGAAAATCTGTAAATCTAATTGCCTTCATTTTGTGGAAACGGAACTAGGCCATTGTCGAGTCATGGCGTTGTAATTTATTTGAATTTTCAACTTGCCAAAATATTTAACAACGATTTTCTCTCTCTCTCTTTCGTTTTATAGCTGCGCAATTCGTCGGATACGCAGGTAATGCTGCGACGCGTAACGCTCCAAAGCTCCGGACTTTATCGCTGCGAGGTGTCCGGTGAGGCGCCAGCCTTTAACACCGTCTCCGAATCCGAGACAATGACCGTTGTGGGTAAGTCAAAAAGATGTATTCAAGTGACACACATCCATGTGCACGACAAAAAGTGCAATGAGAGAAAAAAATACAGATAAAAGAGACTGCGAAAGAGAGATGTGAAGCAAGAATGTATATGTGTGTGTGTGTGTCATGAGAAACAACAAAAATTTAATTAAAATGCTAATAGTCCAGAGTCAGTCCAACAATGTTCGTGACTGACAGTGCCAAGTGGGACCGGCACGGCCTGCTCGTCTGCAGAGTAATGCAAAAGATGTGCAACATAATTGTCAAAAAAAAAAAAAAAAAAGATATATAAAAGTTGTTAAAAAAAAAGCTGACAAACTGTTGAAAGCGTACTCGTACACGACAATTATAAGTCAAGAGCTGGCCAAGGATTTAAGCATATGAAAGTTTCTATAGCCAGCTAGCTAGCTAGGTAGAAAATTCTAGGCTTAGACAACAACAGAAGCAGCAGCAGCTCGAAAATTGGATTGAAATTTTTATTAAACTGAAGTACATGCATACGACATATACGCAATATTACGAAAAAATTCACAGAGCCCTCGTCCCCATTGTTGTCTGGCATTAAAAACTTAAATTCAAATTATCTTAATTGCTTGCAGGCTACCTGTACTTTTAGAATATCATATCAAACTTTTTAAGAATTTTAGCAGTAAACTAAAGCTTGGTTTACAGCTTCTTGAGCATAATGAAATTCATGTTTAGCTCATTTTTGCCTTAGCCTCAGTCTCTGGGCCAAATAACAGCAGTTTCATTCTCGAGTATAAATTTTATTATTATTATTTTTTTGTCTTCTCTCTTTTTGCTTAATACAACTGCATAATCTAAGCAAACAATTGAAATGGAATTTTTGCAGTTGTTCTCTCAGTTGGTTCGCTTCTACTCGTATAACAAAAGGCAACAGCGTGCTGCTGCTGCCTTTCAGGCGCTCTTGTATATTTCCACATATGTATGGCAATATGCTGGCAAAAGAGTGTCTGAGTGTGTGTGTGTGTGCTATGGCAAGTGTGTGGGCGTGGCACACTGTCATTGCAATTTGAAGTAAAATTATGTTTTCATGTCGTTGCGATTTAGTTTAGTCTCAAAAAAAAAGTCTATAATAAAATAGGTTAAGACAAAGCGCCATCTGGCGGCTGCGACTGGCAAAAACACATTGTCGAGCTTTTGTCTAAAGGCGACAAGAGCACTTGAGCAGACTTACATTTACATATATATGTATGTATATATGCCATATTGTCGCCAACAACGAAAAACGGCTTAGAACAATTTTTTATTAGAATTTTGCCAAAACCCGCAACCGCAAAGCACGCAACTCAATCAAGAGAAACCACAGTAGCCGCAGGAGCCATTGAAGGAGCACTACCACGAGTTAATCACAAATTTATAAACCCATAAAAAATCAAACAGTTATCAATATGTGCAGCAACCGCAGTCGCTGCGGTAACCATCTCAGTGCCTTTGGGGTTCCACCAGCTCATCATAAACATAATCATCAGCATCATCAGCATCATCATCATAAGCATCATCATTATTATTGGTTTGCAGCACATACAGCTTTTATACCCCAAACACTCCAACCACGCCCATTCTAAGCACATTTCATGCTGATTTGACTGCCTTCGGCGATTCCTCATGTAGCCTGACAACCCCTAAGAGTTCTGTTCCTTCGACGCATCGGCATGCTGCGGAAATGGTTTTGCATATTAAACAATGTGCTGGTCTGTCAATTGGGCGACATTTGCCAACTAAAAAAAGGCTGTTGGTCCCACAGTCCCCAAAGAGCTGTGGGTATGAAAAATCGAACAAAAAAGGAATAAAGAGTCGAGTGTACTCTACTCCTACATACCCGTATCGCAGACAATCAAGAAGAGCACTTTTTTAAGAGAGATCTACTGCAGACTGGCGAGCACAACTATATCAACTCGGCTTTTGTTGCTTCTCAGGGTCGGAGATGTCTCCTACTGTCATGTACATTAAACTATTATACCCTATTACCCTTTTCAATGGAAGCCGGGTATAGAAAAAAAGAAAACAAACAAGAAAAAGAACAAAAAGAGTAAAGCTAAGAAAAAGGGGAAAAGCTTGCGACTCATCATCAACAACAACTGCGCCATCTACAGTATCAACATCAGCAGTAGTAGGAGCAGCATCATCATCATTCATGTCGTCATTTTTTTCAAATCCCCATCGCCTTAACCCGCCCAATACGCTCAACCCAACCCTCCTTAAGTTCCTTACTGTTACATGCTGCAAGTGAGCCATAAAATATGCTTTAGTGCGTTTACAGCCAAGATGTCCCACGGCCCAATTTCATAACTGAAACAAACAGCTTCACTCTGGGATTAAAATATTATATTCAGACCAAAATAAAAGAATCTTTCACTCAATTTTCTGTCTGTGGGAAATTTAAATCGGAATATTTTTTTGGGGAATAAAATTATTTGTAGACTTTTAAAAGATTTTGAAAACTTTCTTTGTACCAAAAGTATTAAAAAAAACAGGAACAAAAGAAAGAACTGGCTTGATCTATTTGAAAGAAACGAATATCGAACAATTCCTTTTTACAATCTCAGCAAAAGATTTCCTAGAAAAATGTCAACTCTTCTAATTGGAATTTTATGACCAAATATGCTGTCTACTCTACTGACATTTATATGCCTTTATGGGTTGAATCGATCCACTAGGAATTCCCATTGCTGCCACTCACACACTGTTGCTGCCGTTGCGGTCAAAATGTGTCTTTCCAGCTATTGCTTTTTGCCTTCTGCTCTTGTTATTGCTGTGCCAGACATTACTCATACGCCGCATTGACCCAGCACTCGTTGCATTTGGTACAAAAAAAAAAAACAGAAAATTTTAAGTAAAAGGCATAACAGAAAATCGCGACAGTTGTTGCTCAATGCTCCCAAAAAAAAATACACATCTATAGACTATGGTTGGTACACTCCCTGAGCGACTGTTTGGCCCCACGTTTGTTATCTCTGCTTTTACATATGGCAACGATTTTTAATGCATGATACGCGTTCCTTGTTGCCTTTACCGTCGTTGGGGGCATGTTTGAGTTAAGAAAACATTACAGTTGCTGCTACAGTTACTGTTGGATCCTTGTCCTATCTGTATCTGGGCGATGGGCGTTGCGCGTTTGTATGATGGGCGCTGTGCGGCGGCTGAAATAAAAGTAACGCGCGCGCGCGTTGTTTTATAATTAATGAGCACGCAAGGCGCTTGCCAGCTGCATATGTCCTGGTGTGAGTGTGTCTGCATGTGTGTTGGAATTTATGGTTAAGTGCACTTTAAAGGACAAACATACATATAACTCACTTTTGCTGCTTCCTGCTGAGTTTCTCTCTTTCTTCCATTGCGTTCCACACGCTCCACATGCACACATAATGTGATCGCTTATCGATTTTACAATATAAAAAGCAATTGCCTGCCTGCATAAGAATATTTACCAAAGAAGAAAAAAAGAATGATATAAAAAAATTAAATGTGATTTTTATGAGCTTTGAGTGGCCAAGCAGCAGCAGCACTTACAGCTGATATTTATAGTTGTGCCTCCGAGAGAAAGAGAGAGAGAGCGCCTCTGCTCCTGTTCACAGGACTCGCTAATGAGCTGTAAATTATAAAAGTGACAACCAAAAGGTCAGACAATTTTCAACGGGTATTCCTGGTTTATAGGCCAGTTATTCATTACAACTTTAGACATAACTTTAATTTGTGCTTGAGAACATTTTATGTTAGCCTTTTAAGCCTTTTATTTATAAAGTTATTAAATTGTTTATGGCCACTAATACATCAATGCCTTAAGAGCTTCACCTTAATCTTAATTTATTGCTATAATATATTTTATTATTCTTATTACTTAACTATTGCATTTTCAAGTACGCCTCATAATTCATAGCTGCAAATGTTTTATATTAAAAAAAAAAAAACAAGAAAAAATGTTCTTCCAACGAGTGTCTTCTTAGCAGCTAGAATTTTTTGACTTAAGGCTCAACATGTGCATAATCCTTACTCATACACACAGATACAGACACAGACATACATGCATACATACAGAGGCTTTGCATATAGATCAAGTGGCTGCTGTTAGCTCAATTCAATCTGCACCCGCAGCCGCACACCCTCCCCACAAAAAGTTTCTGACCCAGCTTATCGCCTGACTCTACAGCAGCTGCAAAGTGCGCTTACCTGCCAAAAAAAAAGAAGCTGAATATGAATAACTCGAGTGTTATCGGCTACTTAATATCCTGTAAAACATTTTGTAAATATTTTACATAACAACGTGTGCAATTTACCGAGTTTGTGTTAGACGAAGAGTGTCTCCCTCTAGCTTATATACCCATTTTCCTCAGATAACAGGGTATTGCAAATGTAGCATCAGAAAAATAAATAAATAAAATAAGGCTAGAACATACCGCAGCATATTAAAAGGCACCCCCAGCTGTGTTGACTAGATGCGCAGCTTGAAAGGCCTGGCCAAGTGCCTCCTTCTGCTTTTTCCCTGGCTCTCTCTCTCCATCCGTTTTGCCCAACAACAATTTTTGCCACTTAAAATGCTACCAGTTGTTGTTGTTGCTGTTTCGTGGTATTTTGGCCGCCTGCAGGCAGCTAGCCTTTAGACGCTTTTTCACCTTATATTCTTATATTCTCTTCATCTGCTTTTTCCCTTTTTCTTTTTTTTTCTCTCATTTTCTTTTTGGCTGCACAAAAGGTAGCCGAAAAAAATGCCCAAAACTGCTTAGTCATAGGACAAATGCTTGAAATATACTTGAGCCATGTACCATGTTAGCCAGTCCCCTACTTATGTGCCAACAACTGAGCGAAGTTCTCTCACATCTTGCCATAGTGTGCTCAACCGGCCGCTGCCGCAGGTCCGAATATTTTTTTTTTTATTTTTTCCTTGCGTGCAAAAAGTTTTTTTTTGCTCGAATAAATTGCCAACACACACATGTGTGACTGTGTGCGACTGTGTGTGTGCTGCGGGGCGCCTTTAGATTTATGCGACAAATAAAACTAAAGTGCGACAATATGGCGTTGGCTTAAAAAATAGCCATATAATATGAAAACAATTATCAGACATTGCCTGAAGGTGTGTGAAATAGAGGAAGGTCCTTGATCCTAACGACCAGACAATTGAATAGCACATTGAGTGTGCGAAAAAGGCAAGGGAATTAATTATAAATGAATTAAAAAAGTTTAGACATTTTTAATGGTCGCTGAGAAAATAAAAAGAAAAATATAATTTCTAGGGAAATATAATAAATATTAAGCCGCTTAAGATAAATTTTAATGATGGCTTATTTAGAGAATTTTAAAGTACTCACGATATACAAATGTAGGGGAAGAAGTTTGCAGAGTCAGAAATAATGAAGTCTCTTCCAAGATCTATTAATTAATTTCAGCGCAGTAGAGTAGCCTGCGTGTTGTTCACTGCTGTGCGTCTGCAAACTGACTGACTCGCATGCCATCGCACTGACGCTCTCTCTACTAATTATTTCATTCCTTGCATCCTTGCTTCGCACAGTATTCTGCCGAACAACAGCAGACGCCAAGTGATGCTCTCTCGATATAACAGATTGCTCTCTCTCTCTCTCTTGGTATAACAGAATTATAATCTGCTTTATTCAATATCGGACGCTTAATAACTTAACATAATTTCGTTTACATGCAAACTTAAAATATTCTGTACTCTCTCTTGATATAACAGACTGTTAACATATTCTCCTTTATTTAATATCGGACACTTATCAACTAACATAATTTCGTTTACATGCAAACTTAAAATATTCTGTTAAATGAATCTATGACACATGCCTATGTTCAAGATAGTTTTTGATGAATCATACGATCTTCTGAATTATTTTTAACTTTAAAATGTCCAAACGCCTTAAATCCTTAGATTATTATACTCAAAATATTGATAAATCCATTTTCAATTTTTATTATATTTATAGAAATCAATTTCATTTCAATTAAATATTCAAATTTGTACAATTTCAAAAAGTTTTATATACAACAACAATAACAACAAAAAAAATGTAATTTACAAGCCAAATGCAATTGCCATCCATTTAATATGTACGCATATGTATGCAGCTCTATATGGTAACTCTGCCTTTGTTACGTCGATATTCCCCTTTAGCACCAACAACTGAGTGCCATTTTCATATATGTCTGGTCATATTTTATAAAGCTTCATATTATCCAGGCAGATGGCAAATGTGGACCCACCCACACAAAAGCCAGCTGCACTAAATTGAAATTCTGGGCAACAACACTAAAAAAAAGAGAAAGAATTGTACATAGAGATTGAGAGATTGAGAGAGAGAGAGAGAGAGAGAGAAGAAGAAAGAAGCAAATTGTTGAAGCTGAGAAGCAAACGAAAGTAAAGTAAAGTAAACTTCACTTTATAAATTACAAATAAGCAACAAACCTGTGCCCCACTTTGACCTACAATTGTGGCTGGGCAGACATAAGGATATATGGATATGTATATGTATGTATACTGGACCTGTATCTGAGTTTTTTTTTGGGTAAGAATTCTGTGCCTGTCATGCGGCCAGAGAAGCCACAGCAACAACAACAATAACAACAGACTCCTGGCAAAAACTTCTAAAGAAAATTAATATTTTTATTTTTTTGAAAACCATTAAAAATTAATTTTATTTTATGGCAGAGCTACATATGAAAGGGGCAGCTGCAAATGTTATGAAAATTGTGAGCCTGAATAAAAATGAAATAAGAAAATTCTACGCCAGTTTTTATTGCAGTGTATATGTGTGTGTGTCTTTGGTTTTGGCATGGAATATTTATAATGCATACAAACATACATACTCGACTGCGTCTGTGGTGTTGGCTGCCTCACAGTGGGCGTTAACTGGACGCCAGGGGGCGCCACACTTGACTTGATTCCTTTCTTTACCATTTTCTCTGGTTGTTGTTATTTCGTTTCGTGTATGCCCAAAAGCGCTAAGCAATGAGCGAGCGTGCGGCCAAGTGTTCCTTCATGGGCGTTAGTCCTAGCCTTAGCCCAGATGCCTTGCACGCCCACTCACATACAAGCTAAAATAAACTTTGAATAAGCATTTTGTATGCGTATAAAATGTGCTACTAACACCATCACCATTCGCTAACATGTTTTTGTATTTTACTGGCACAAATCTCAACATAAATCTTAAGTATGCCCCCAATCCCATGCTGTACAAGATACTCCACATGACCCAATGAAATGGGCCAAGAGAAATAACCAAAAACTGCATAAAAATAAAATGATAAGAATAAGGCAACAACAAACAGAAAGTATTCAATTTCCTTAGATCATTAAAATTAAATAACTACATTCATACGAGAATGACAAAGGATATCTCTCAAATTAAATTGACAACACGTGAGCTCTGCCGCTCGCTCTCTCTCTCTCTCTGTCTCTCTTTTTTTTTGTTTTTGATTGCTCTCTGACAAACAAACAGATTATTCGACTTCCTATTAATTCGCAGAACGGATCTTAGCTCAGTTTCGCGCAAGTCTCTCGCGATGAAACACTCGCTTGCGCTCTTGTTACGCTTCGAAGCATTTTTCTTAATTCATTTTTACATTTAAAAATTCAGTTTTATTTACTTCTTGGTTTACCTTGTGCTACTTTTTGTTTAGAATTCGAATTTAATTTAATATTTATACACTTTTACCATAAATTGTGTTTTCACCCACTGTACCATAGAAAATGGCCGCGGTGAATTAAGTGAACAACGTACAAATAAATGCCTGTAATTACATTTAAAGGCTTTTTGATGTCCTTGTTAATAGCGTCGTCGACCTGCTTTCATTATTTAGTAGCACTGTGTGTGTGTGTGTGTGTTCTTTTTAATGGCCATGCAAAGGCTTCTTTTCTTTTTTTTTTTTCTTTATCAATTATCTTTTAACTAAACTGTTTGTTCTACTTCTTGTTGTTTGTAGTGACGCCCAATCATGGCCCAAAGATAACTGGAGGACAACCAAGATATCAAATCGGTGACACTGTGCGAGTCAACTGCACCTCATCGCCGTCCAAGCCCGTTTGCCACCTGAGCTGGCTTATCAATGGTGAACCGGCCCAGAAGCAACATCTCAAGCAGTATGACAAGATTGTGGTTAATCGGGATGGCCTAGAGATGGCTCGTTTGGGTTTAGAATTTCGTGTGCGTGGCTATCATTTCAAACATGGCGATATGAAGCTCAAGGTGAGTCTGAAATTCTGCTTAGAATTAAATTCATAACTAAATACCTATTTTTTTAACAGTGTGTGGCCAAGATCAGTTCACTTTATTGGCAGAGCAATGAGGAGAGTGTCGAGAGCGATCGTCAGCAGCGTGCACCAGCCTTGGAATCACGTGAAACTGTTGCTGCTAAGTCCAGTACAATTGGTAAAATGAATATAAAGCAAAAGAAAATAGACAAAATTAACTCTTTCAAATGGATATTCAACTAATTTTACTTAATTTTTGTTTAGATGGCGCTGCTTCGAGACAACCCTCGTATTTGATTTCATTGTTGCCAGCCATATTGTTGCTCTACTCGATAATTGGATCATGGAGTTGGACACCTGGAATTGCAGCCAGTTAACTACATCAAGCCAATCAAGCTTAAATCACAGACCTTTCATCTACTAAAGAACGTCTAGATCAATTCAAGAAGAAAGGCCCGATCATACTAACTCCAGTAGAACATTTTTCAAGTGTAAAAGCAAAACATATCCTATGCCAAATTTCATAGAAAAAACAAAAACAATTCTATATAAATACACTTAGAAAAAACCAAAAAGAAAACTAAAAAAATGCGCTAATAACTAAAACATAAAATATTAATTAATTCCATTGATGTGTATGCATATATTAAAAATATTAAAAGAAAATGAAATACATATTGATAAATCTTCAAAAATTATAATAAATAATAAAAACTTGATAACTACTTATGTAACTATTC
>JBANCX010000599.1:4428-15407 GCA_037040065.1 Dettopsomyia nigrovittata | reverse complement strand
AAACAAAACAAAACAAAACAAAACTTTTACTTATAACTTGAGCTTTTTAACCAGTTTAGGGTATTTAGACTAGTTGCAATAACTTGGCTAAGTTACTACTGCTGCTGCAGCAACAGATCAGCTTAAAATGAAAGACTATCTTAAGTTGTAACTGAATCTTTGGGATTTATTTATTTTCACGGGTATTCGTGCAACACAAAACTGCACAAAATTATTATAAAAAAATATATATTTTTTGAGGTTATATTCAATTTATTTCTATTCTATTCTATTCTATTCTATTCTATTCAACTTAACCTCAAAGCTACAAACATATTTTCAATTGATTTAAAAATAATAAATTATTTATAATTCTAATTAGAAAAATGATTTATTCTGATGCGCAAATTAATAAAAATCAATCAAATAAAATTTATTTTGTTTATATAATTACCATAAAACAATAAAACAACAAATTTATTAATTATAAACAATAGAAAAATCAAAGAAATTAATTTAAATTTGTTGAAATTTATATCGAAATTTGAGTTTATCGTTAACCTGAGCCGCATCAATTAAATTAGTATTTCAAAGCAAAGTTTGTAATTTGATATTTCGATTTAATAACTTTAATAATATCAATTATAAAACAATTTCTGATTAAGGAAAGGTATTATTAGATGGCAATTTAATAAATTAATGTGTGTATCCCTTTCTTAAGGATATAATTATGTTTTGTGCCTCTTCCCAAAACCGATTTCAACGTTTACATGATATCCCGTCGAGTGGGAAATGTTATTGTTGTTGCAACAACGATTGTATGTATGTATGTACATATATAATAGCTAACTGCAGGCGGTCCCAAGTTCTATGATTTTCTATTTAAAATCCGTATTAGCCCCCTACAGACACACGCCAAGGAACTGCTTTAAGACAAAATGCTTGCAATAATCATAATAATAAAGTGGAAAAGCGATTTCACTCAAAATGTTGATGAATTCACACTTACGGCATATACTTAAACTAACATATATCTATCGATAAATAGTTATCGATGATTGTCAAATTGTTTACACTGGCACACAAACAACAACATAAGTATATTAAACATACAAAGTCAATTTAACGAACTTTCCACTTATCGATAATATATCGGCACAATAAAATAGAGTTTATAAGCTTTTGAACATGCGTTGGGCTAAGTGATATATAAAACTTTTAGTGCATTTAAAATGACACCATAAATCGCTTTCACGCTTAAGTCTAGCGATAATCGATAAGTTTAGTCGGCACTTATTGTATTGATGATGATGATGATGGATCATGAAACATGTTAATTAGGAAGCAATTGCCTCTTAATTGACCAATTTAATAATTGCGTAAGTCACAGATAGCGTGCTATCGACTTTTGTTGTTATCGATATGCGATATGAATGTGATTTGTTCATATAATGTAAATAACCAAATAGCTTAATATCAATATAAATATGTATTCTGCCAAAGCATGCATGTCGATAACTATCGATAAATCATGCAACTTGTGCAAAGAGCTAGTATAATTTTCTTTACTTGTGCAATAATTTATCATTTTTATGCTTTATCTACTCATACTTATCGTTTATGTGTCTGTTAAGTATACTTGTCAAAGCTCTAAGAACAATTTTTACTTCTATACACATGATAAATCGATAACAATCGATAAACAATGACTGCAACTTATTAGTTTAGTTGCTGTCTTATATTTTGAGGTTGATTTATTTAGAGCATATGCACACACACACACACACACACACATAGTATATTTCTCAAGCACATTTATCATATAAAAACCATTGTTGGTTAAACTGTTTGTACTACTTGTAATAGTATCTGCTCTGTTGCAAGTCCTCCTTCATATTGCTCGACTATTGCATACTGACATGTATGTATGTATATGTATCTGTTGTATTGGTAGTGGTAGCTAAGCTACTACGAGTGTAATGCACAGCGCACAACATGCAAAAAGTTACACGCGCGCGCCATCGAGCAAAATCTTCATGTTAGTAACACTTACACACAAATGTACTTATATATATATATATATATATAAATATATATACTATATACATATACAGTTACAGTTGTCTAGAAGCCAAGCAACATTTCGTTGTCGTCCTACATCCCAAAACCATTTGCGTTGGCACTTTGCCTTACTCTCTCTCTCTCTCTTTCTCTTTCACACTCTCCATCTTTCGCTGTGTGCTTGGCTTGTTCAGCTGTTGCAGTCGAACACGGTAGATTTGCCACTTTCAAGAGCCAGCAACAAAACGCATAAATGTGCACACAAAAGCAGCACACACACACGCATACACATACATAAATGTCTATACACACACACACACACACACATGCACTTACATTTCTTCATATATGTATGTATGTACAGACAGCTCTGAGCATGTAAATAGTTGCACGCACACACATCACAAAATATTAAAGAAATTATAATTTATAAGAATTTTTTTCAAAGAATATTTATAAAGTCATTATAAAATCAAAAATAACATAAATAAATAAAAAATTGAAAAATAAGTAATAAAAATAAATCAAATTATTAAAAATGACATAAAATCAATCAGTAAATAAACAATAAAATTAATGTAAAAAACACAAATCAAAAAATATCAATTTTTAAAATAACCAAATAAAATTATTCCTTTTTTTTTTCAATATATTTATTTTATTTGTAATCTCTGGTATGAAAAAACAATAAGCGAATTATATAACTATTAATATTAAGTTACATGATGGACTTAACAAAGGTGAGATCAAAAACAAATAAATACAAATTTATATAAAGAACTTTCAAATAGTCGAATAATTGCACTAAATTATGAAATAAAATTGATTTGAACGAAACTTAATACAAATCCTAACAAATAAAATGACAATGTATGGAAATATAATCAAAAAAAAAAAGAAAAAAACCTTCCAATCTTATATAGCTCTAACAATATGAATTTGAGAAATTAATTAAAATTTTGTTGATTCTAAAATTTAGATTTTTTTTTTAAACAACAAAAAACATATTTTTTAAAGCATCTAAAACAATTTAAAAAATATACATTTTTCAACAAAATATTTTATCAATGCGCGAAAATTGTAAAATAAATATTTAAATTAATGTCAACATTTAACAAAAAACACAAAAAATGTTTTTGTTTTCTATGCGTGCGCTATTTATATACCCTTGGCTGTATATATTCATATGTATATAATAAAAACAGTGTATATGTATGTATATGTGTATCTGTAGTACACTCACGCGCTTCAACTCTCGTGCTCTCACGCTCATATATATATATATATAGAGAGAGAGAGAGAGTAACCCTCTCTCTCGTTCTCTGTTCAGTGCACTACTGCATACTTTTGGCCTTGTTTGCACCCATGGGGCCAACTTCAATTCAAAGCGAACAAACTAATTTCCTATGCAAATTGAATGGCAGTCAAGTGTGCGAAGTTCGAGATACATTTGTGCAGCGCCAAATGCTTTTAAAAACAACCCACAGCACACACACACACACACACACACACACACACAGACACTATCTGTGTGACCAAAAATATATAAAAACTGTGTCAGTTTAGTGCTAAACCCAGCAGCCCAAAAAAACCACTAAAAAATGCCAAAAAAAAAAAACTTGCATTTATTTCGTGTTCTTCGTCTTGTCCGTCAGCCACAACGAAACGTTATTTCTTTTGCTTTCCGCACATTGCTTTAGCCGCTTTCTTGTTGTTACTGGCGTGGCCAGTACCGTCCTGGCCTGGCTCATATAATTTACTTTTCATTTTAATTACTAAGTGGTTTGTGCAAATTAATTGCCACCCGCATGCGAAGTCCGCATTCACATCCGCAATTCTCATCCTCATCCACATCCACATCCACATCCATATCCGTATCCGCATTCACATCGACACACACAGTCATTGCAACTGACCGAGAGCAGCAGTGTACCAGGATATCGCGTTGCTGTTGTTGATATCCTTGTTGTTGTTCAATTGCCATTCAGCTGGACTGTTGGTTAGTTGCTGTTGTTCCTGCAAATATTTGCCAGCAAATTACAAGTCCACCTATAATATACATACATATATACATATACATATGTATATGTATGGTATATGGGCATAGAATTTTAATATTTGCATAGCCAAAAATCAAACATGGCAACGATACATATGTCTGTACATACGTATATATGGAATATATAGTAGACTGGTTATCGATATACGGATATGAACAATTGATATGCATATGGAAATGTAATTCTAATTTACATAAAATAAAATTAAAAAAAAAAGAGTAAATAAAAACAAGTTAAAATGGATATATTCGGTTCACCGAAACTATTTTACACTCGCAAAGCATTTTCGATCGATTTTTCCTATAATATAGTCGTCCGATATTGATGTAAATCGATCCGATTGTCTAAATTATAGTTAAACTTGAAACTGAATGAGCGTAAATAAAATTTCTAGAAAAATAAACAAGATTTTCATACAATAAGTATATTGTGAATCGATCGTTCCTATCGTAAATATAGAATATATATATTGTGAACCGATCCAAGCGGTTCCGTGATGTATATAGCTTGCAGTAAAGAAAATCATCTTTAAGGTGAACAACTTGTCTATCGATAAACAGATCGATAGATCGATTCAACTCGTCAGTCTGATCCAGATTCGATAGAAATGTGTTTAACCAGACAGAATTTGAGGAACTTTTTCATTATATTCTCTAAGAAATTAATAATATAGTAAGGAAATAACTCTAAGAATTGGATTAAAGTGTGATCTTTTGGATATATTTTCAATTGCTTTTGAGGCTCTATATTATGAAAGAATATATTTTTCATTGATTCTTAACTAAAGGATCAAAAGAAAAAAATGAATTATTATTATTGTCACATATCAGAGCTCAATAGTATATTATCTTTTCGATATCCTACAGAATTTCGAGAAATCAAGAAGATTATTCTAAAAAGAAAACAATTCAAAAGAAAACATGAATTAAAAATTAAATTTAATTAAAGAATCTATCCGATTTTATGGGTAAATAATGCTCAAAAAAGATTAATTTTATATTATAATATAAAATATTATATAAAAATATAATTCTTAATCCAATTTTCTTAGACAATAAATGTTAAAAGTTTTGTTTTAAAGGTTTTAAGATATAGTAAAGAAAAGAAAGTATTTTTTAAGCAAATTTAAGCTTTCTTTGTTTAAAAAATTTAATAAAATAAATATTAAGCTTCAAAATAGCAAATATTATATATAATATATATATCTCAATTAATTCTTGAATAATAAATAATAATAAATGAATAATTTTAATGGATTAATAAATTATATTTCGTTTTTGCATGCTTTGAGCCAACTTAAGACTCTCTCTAAGTCCAAAGATTAACTTGCTGTTTGATATATTGGTAAATAAAGTCAAAGATATATATTATATACAACTTATACATATATCTGTATTAAATATTTATAGTCTTTAATAGATAGATACAATTGTCTGTTAAGCAACAAAGAAAATATTACAAAAATTTTAAATTTCATTTTGTATTGTTTCTATACTCTCAATCTTTGTCTCTCTCTCTCGCTGTTAATCTCAATCTGTTATACGTGAAAGACATTAAAGTTTTTTCAACCAGAAAACATATATCATGAGATAGGTAGGCTGGCAGGCAGGCTGACTGACTGGCTGGTAGAAGGAAGGCACTTAAAAATTCCCAACAGATAAGCCCTGGCTGACAAGTAGCGTGATGCGTGGCCAGCGTTAAAATGAAATCTCATTCGTCATATGACGAAAGTGCCGACGGTATGGGTCGGTCAAGGACCTCAGGCCTCAGCCGTTGGACACTCAACTTGCTATAGCACACACACACACACATACATACTTCTCAGTCGGGAGTAGTAGGTACACATACATACATAAATACATATATGTATATGTATGTATGGAGACACGCACGTGCGTTGACTATAACAAGGAGCAGAGCAGAGCAGAGCATATATGTATGTATGTGTGTAGTTCTTGCTGCATTTATGATGCTTTGATATATTGAAGTGGCAGACAACTAGTAAAAGCAACTCGATCCAAGCATTGCTCGATACCCTGTAAATGGGTGGAACAAATCGGATATGTAAAATTAGACTCAAGTAATTGAGGAAAATTCATTAAAAAAATTTGTAAAATATTTTATTTTAATGTTTTGATAGAATTTCAATTTGAAATAAGATAAAATCAATTAAAATTCAACAACAGACAATAAAATAAATAAGATTAATTAATTATACAAAATAATATAATTACTAAATGAAGGCAGAGCTCGCAACTAAGGCCAACGAATCTAGAAAAAAAATATTCAAAAATATATTAATTATCTCAATCTAAGAAATTCTTTAATAAATAATATGATAAAAGAAAAATGTGCCGAAAAGAATAATAAATATCTTTATTATCTGAACTTATATTGCGAATGGTAAGTCATTGCATAGCCTAAACGGTAAGAGCTACATGAATTAATTCTCTACAAATATATAAATTAGCAAATAAATAATTAAAACTCTGAAAAATTTGGCTTTGATTTGAAATAAATATAAATGTCGTAGAGTTGATTAACATAACTGAATGAGAAAGAGACACAAACAGTATACATAACGAGTTGTCAAATGTGCAAAGGCAAGGTTCGAGTGAGACAGATATACATACAGACTGTGCTTAACGCGATTGTTCTCAAAGGCAGCAAAAGTGAAACGGAAAGAACTCTCCACTTCAACTTAATATCTATAAATTACAGGGTAGCTGTTAGTCAAGCATACACACACACACACATATGTATAACTGATGTATGCTTACTTTTGTTATTGTTGTTGTTTGGCAGTTGTTGCCATGACAAACAAGCGCCATCAGTTGACAGTCATAAAATCAAACAACACACACACACACACACTTTCTTACACACACACACATGTAGTATGTGCTAGGTGTATGTATATGTATGAGTGAGATACAAAAGTCGTTTCGCTAGATAGAGAGAGAGAGAGGACAAGTTTTTTGTAGTTTAGTTTCCTCATAGCCGAGCTGTCGCTTATGCAATTCAAATATTTTCGCAACAATTTCATTCCGTTTGCTGGGCAAATTTACTTTTAGTTATGCGGCCAGGAAAAGTTTTAAAACGAAACAGCCGCCAGTCAAAATCGGTCTAAAAAAAAAGCTGAAAGCTCTAAAATTGAAATTATGGACAGGGCCAGGCCAACAAAAAAAAAATAGATATATAGCTATATGTATGTATACTATATAACAGCGGAGTTGAGGCTACGTCTGGGTTGACGATTGTGCGGCAAGCGCATCTAATTGATTGACAGAACAGGGGTAGCTGTGCTGCCACTCAAAGCATAATTAAAAGCACATTTATTTCAATTTTCCACGCTAAAGTGGCCATCGACCCACTCAGCCAGCCAGAGAGTCAGCCAGCCAGCCAGAGAGTCAGCCAGTTTCAGGACATCGTCGCCAGGACAACAAATGAAATACGCCTGACAATCTCAGGCGTTGCCTCTTGAGCCATAAAGTAATTGATGAACAACAAAAGAGCTCTAAGCTGCTATGCTAGTTAAACAAGTAAATACCCTATATTATGGCTCTAAAAGAGTTTTTTTTAATAATATTTCTATATTTTTGTCTATAATCTGCAACAACCTCAAACAATTATTTCTCAATATATTCTTTTCAAATGCTTTCGATGTTTTTTTTCAAATTTTTCAATTACGAACTCATTATACCCGTTCAAAGTAGTATTTATAATACACAACCACACGAAAAAAAAAAAAACGAAGCTACAACAATAGGAAGCTGGCAACAAATTCAGTTTCAGACTGTCCTTAATGATAGTAAAGACCTTGTCGCGTCTCTTAATAAGAATGTTTGACCTATGGAATTAAATTCATTGAAAAAGTGTTGCCTACTTTTGAGCGCGCGCAGGCATTTCAATTAATTCTAAATCAGAAAACTCGAAAATGTTGATTTCAATTATGTACGCGTATATATATTTATATTATTAATATCTAGTATGTTCTAAAGCTAACCTACTCCTCCCGAGAACTCCTCCAAAGCCTCCACTATAAATGTATTAACCTCCAACCTACCAAAGTATCTTGTAATTGGAGAATTTATTTAAAGAGTCTGCAAACAATTGCGCATTAATCACTTGAAGCACAAACACACAAGCAAACAAAAAAAAAAAAAATGGAGGCTGCCAGCAGCAGGAGCTATGAAAATATTCTTTAATGATGTCATAAGCATAATAATTTAACAGAGACAACGAAGAGTAAAGTTATTGTTTTTTAAATATTAAACGTTGAAAATTTATTTTATATTTTCTAAATTTGTGATTCAAAAATCTGTAGTTAAGTTAAGATGACTATAGAATACTAGGTATGGTTAACGCATCGGTTCATAATATAATGATAACATTTACAGATCAAGTTCAATTCGAGGGTATTATGGTATTCACGACCATTTGTTTAACCGATTAATCGCTTAAACAATTAATTAGAACCTAAAATCTACTGTAAACGCCACCTGGCGTGCTGTATTCGATGCATAAAAAGTTGTTTTTTAGAGTTGAGCTTGAATATTGAGGTCCAGCACGGCTTGAGTCCGATGTTAGCTCGAGCACGCAAGAAACTTCTTTGCTAAATCCAGTGCACGTTTCGGCCCGTAAGGGTCTGTTTCATTCAATTTCTCGGATATATTGTGCAGTGTGACCGAATATCGTTAGGCACAATAAAAGCTCCGAGGCCTTTGGTGTGCTCATGCTTTTGGGCCCGGCACGATCATTTTGTATAAGACCCTTGGACCAAGAAAAGAGGTCGTGTCGGGTGACCCGTGCTTATCTTTATTTTATATAAAAAGCAATTCAAAATACGCAAATTTTGAAGAAAAAAAAAAGTTTTCGTTTTCAAGATTCTATCGATTAAATGTTAATTTTAAATTGTATCCCTTCGCAGGGATTTTGGTATTTTGTTGAATGTAGTATTTTGTGGTATTTTTAAATATATTTTCTTCAAAATACGGAAAATGTTAAAAACTCATTTGATTTGTGGAGACTTTAGCAAGCTGAGGGTAAGCTAACAAAATAATATAAAAAATTTCGCATTTCTCAGATCCGAAACAAAAAGAATAAAGGAAATTTGTAAAAAAATGAAGCGTCGCTTTCTGAAAAATCCCTTTCCCGATTATACGGATGACAAGAATACGCCTCTGAATAACAACAAGGAGGAAATTAAGAAACTAATTTGCGTCTATGTGGATGACATAATAAAAAATTGTTATCCCAAGACCGATGTTGAAGTAAATCGCGAGGATCTATATTTGGGCAATGCGGGTATTGCCTATATGTTCAATAAGCTCTATAAAAATGAGCAGACACGTGATCTCTATACGTCATTGGAGTATGCGGCCGCATTTGTACGTAATGCAAAAATTAATGCCGAATGCTATAAGAATCCATTCACGGAATCGTATTCCTTTCTAAATGGCAACGCTGGTGTCTATGCTGTCTCTGCTGTTATAGCACATGCTGCCGGAGAAACGGATGAGCTGTACAATGACTTGGAGAAGTATACGGAATGCAAATCGTTCCTGACCGGCGTCGAGAGCTTTGATGCACTTCTGACCGGACGTGCTGGCTATCTAAACGGTTGCTATTGGATCAACAAGATGCTGGAAGAGAACAAATACGAGGATAACGAAATAATTCCAATGTGCGAGTTAATACTGGAGAACGGACGGAAGTATAGTAAGGAAAATGAATCTCCGCTACCACTAATGTATCAATATAAAGGTAGCGAATATCTAGGGACTGCCTACGGGCTAAGTGGCATACTATACACATTACTACAGAGTCCATGGTTTGGCTCGAATGGATTGGCTCCCAAAAATGAATATCATGATATTAAAGGCTCGATTGACTATCTTGTGGGACTGCAGAACACTGAAGGTAACTTTCCAATTGTTCTCAGAGATGTCCTCTTTAAACGTGAAAATCAGCTAATTCACTGGTGCTATGGTCCTTCCGGTTATGTCTATGTATTGGCCAAGGCATATATTCTTTTCGAAGAGGACAAATATCTGATAGCTATGCGCCGTGCTGCGGATCTTGTCTGGACCAAGGGCTTTTTACTAAAGGGACCTGGACTTTGTCACGGCATTGCTGGCAATGGATATGCCTTTCTATTGCTCTATCGCATCACCAAAGAACCGAAGTATCTGTATCGTGCACAAAAGTTCATGGAGCTCCTAACAAATGAGGAATTTAAGAAGCAGTCCCGTACTCCTGAACGTCCGTATAGTCTCTTTGAGGGTTCCGCTGGAACTGTTTGCTTTCTAGCTGATCTGCTCGATCCGGCGAATGCACATTTTCCCTTCATGGATGTATTTAACTAGATTGGATTTATAATATCTTAATTAAAGATTATAAATATTAAATAAATGTTGCATTATTCAATTTTAACCTCAAATTTCTTGCTTGACAATATACTTTGTAAGCTTAAACCTATCGCGAATTCTAAGCTAATTACTTAGTTATATTGTTATTGTTAATTATTCATATGACAGCTGTCTATAATAGTCGTCTGATTTAGATACAATTTAGGTGGCTTTCATAAAATCGATAATTACCGAGTTTGAGTCGGAAAAAATATATTCGTATTAAAACAAAATCAATTTAATTAATAATTTTTGTTGTGTTTGCATAAAACCCTTTTTTCTTAAAATGTTTACATAATATTTATGGTTGATATGTAGGAGATAGTAAACTCTTAAGGTCTACCATATACATAATACATAAGTATCTTTTATAGCAGCATAAAATCGATGTTGCTCAAAAGACCAACAAAGTAAAAGCTAATAAAAGCAACCAGCTACTTACGCTTACTCCCACTCGCAGTCTCTCTTT
>JBANCX010000598.1:4132-15428 GCA_037040065.1 Dettopsomyia nigrovittata | reverse complement strand
TTGATGTCGACATCGCTAGCACTTGGATCGGGGTATCTCGTAGTCGAGTACACTCGACTAGAGCTTCCTTACTTGTTTTTCTTGCGAAATCAACATAAAGTGGAAAGAAGACATAAAAATTTAATTGAAACACAAAAACTGATTAATTTTTTTTCATAGAATTATATATTTTTCATTGATTTTAGTTGTTTTTTTGTTGTTGTTGTTGTGTTTTCTTCTTTTTTTTCATAATTTTTTTTTTTTGGTTTTTTTTGGGGTTTTTCTTTTATGATTTAAGTGTAAACAACTACAGAGGATTAACACTATATGGTAATATGTATTTGCATATGTATATCGTATGAATGTATGAGCTATATATTCTATATATATACATATATATAGTATATATATATATATATATATGTTTATAATAATAATATTGGGTTTAATGTATAATTAACTTTATAGTATTTGTTATAAGTATAGTAGTTATAGCTGTTTTATGATACTTAGTTAGTATTTTTTAAATACTAGTATATGCATTCTTTTTAACTAGACTTAAAATGCAAATAATAATTATAATAATAATAATAATAATAATAATCAAATATCATTTACGAGTCGATTTTTTGTTGCTTATTATTGACTTGACTTTTAGCAAATAAATTACAAATATTATTTATTTATTTATTATTTTTTAATTATTTTCAGTATTTTCCTTTTTATGTATATTTAACAAACAGCAAATACTTAAAAAAAAAACGCAAAAATTGGCTCATAAAAATTCTTTACATGTTTTTCAATATTTTTTCTTGATTTGTTTTTTAATTTTTATATATCTAGGTTTTATATACAATTAGGAAACATTTTGCTTGCTTTTTAATTTATTAAATATGTACATAACTTCATCTCTTGCTCTCTCTCTCTCTCTCTCTTGACCGGACTCTCTCTCTCTCTCTCTCACTTGTTGTATAAGTATATGCTTACAGTATTTACAAAAGTGCATTTTAAAGAACATTTTAAAATTGTTTTGTAAAATAAAATGCGCTAACATCACAGCAAAAATTTTGGGGGCATTTTTTAAAATATTTTTCTTTTTTTGGGCAGTTGCCGCAACTGGGATTGGGCGTGGCTCAATTAATTCTTTTTTTTTCTTTTTGGTAATCATTTGTCTAGCCAAGCAATTTTTTACATTTATCCTAGATGCATTAAACTGGGATGAAAGTAGCCAGCCATGGCCCACTGTGCGCCCGGTGCGCCACGACCGAGTGCAGCCATTTTGATTTTCTCAATTTCCGCTTCCTGCAGCCGTTTGGCCTTCGCCCGTCGATTCTGAAACCAAATTTTCACCTGCGTCTCTGTCAGACGCAACGATGATGAGAATTCCGCACGCTCGGCAATGCTCAAATATTGTTTCTCTCGAAACTTTTTCTCCAGCGAGAGCAACTGCTGTGTGGTGAATGGAGTCCGTGGCTTACGATTCGGTTTATGTTTACGTAGATTACATTTGATGCGTGGTGGCTCATTGGCATCTGGAAGAGGAAGAGAACAAAGAAAAGGGTATTCATTAGTTAACACATTTAATGTCTCTCGTCGGCTTGTCAATTAAATAGTAATCCCCAAAAGATACATATTTGCATACAATCGTTTAAATCAGATGTGCGCTGTCAAGTGATCTTAGCCGTCCTTGGCCTTGTCAAATGGCTCTACAAATGGCTAAAAGCGGCTGTCTACAGCCAAAACGGTAATTACTCCTTTAAGTGGCCAATAAATTTGCTGTCTAAACTATTTGTCAGACAAAGCAAACAGCAGGCGGAGAAGCAACCAGAGGAGAAGCATTCGCAACGTTGCAAAATGCAATGTCTCCAATCTCCCCTCGCAGTAGTATATCGCTCTCTCTGTTAGCATTTGCTGCTGCAAAACAATTTTAATTTGGGCATTTTGTTTTGGCTAAAACAAAGACCCAAAGACAGCTAGTAGCTACCACGAGGATGTGGATAAATAAAAAAAAAAAACGTATACGAAACGTGCATGCCTTAAAAAAAGCTGCAGCAACCAAGAGCAGCATGCGGCAGGAGCATGAGGCTATTGCAGCTGCTGCCTCTTCGACTTCGACTTCGTGCAGTGGCATTCGCTGCTCGAGTGTTGTTAATGAAAGTAATGAGCTTGGCTGCCAGCGCCACAACCACAAAGATGCAAATGGCATTTTAAAGATGTATCCCCGGGGTCAGCATTTACTATATTCACTGTATGCCGGTGCGCCTGCAGATTGTAGTCTGTTGTTGTTTGGGGCGCAGGCACGCGTAATTTATGGAGCATTTTGTTTGAGTGAAAACCAAGACATCTTTCTTCGTTTTTCTGTTGTTCGCTTTTTTGACTGTGACTGCGGGGAGACAGCGAACAGATACAAAGCCAAATGATATGCAACGCTTTAATTTTATGCATAATTACACAAATTGAAATTGTTGAGTGACAAACTGAATAATGCAAATAAAAAATGCAAAATAAACAATTATGATCGACCATAAGATATCCCATAATGATATTAGTTTACTAGTTATTTAAATAAAATAAACGAAATTGCTTAAAAAGTCATGATAAGCAACAAAAATTATTGACTCGAGGTCATAGAAAATTACAGAGGTCTATTTTTTCTAATTGAAAACTTACAAATTGAAATTTTTTAGTTGAAAGAAGCTAAAAAAATATGAAAAATTATGACACTGGCAGTATAATCAATTCTAATAAAAATTTGGTCAAATTATGTAGAAAAACTAGCTAAAACAAACTAAAAACAAGTTTAAAATAGCTTGAAAAACGAGAACATTTTTTAAAAATCAATTTAATTGAAATCGTTGAGTGACAAACTGCATAAAGGAGCTAAAAAGTATATTTGACTATTAGATATCATCTCAAAAACCATGACAATGGCTTACTACAGCAGGTACTATATGATATAAAAGTCATATTTTATACATAACTTGGTCAAATTAGTGAA
Source organism: Dettopsomyia nigrovittata (assembly GCA_037040065.1). NCBI lineage: Eukaryota > Metazoa > Arthropoda > Insecta > Diptera > Drosophilidae > Dettopsomyia > Dettopsomyia nigrovittata. The sequence continues at coordinate 12,451 of JBANCX010000598.1, read as the reverse complement.
AATTGTTTAAAGAAGTTCGAAAAATAAGAAAGTTTTAAATACAAAATATAATCAATTGTTTAAACTTGCTCGAGAAAATGTCAGTTGTTATTGGGTTTTCTCAATTAAAAACTTCATTTATCAATTCACAAAATTCAATGATTTAATATTGATGAGAAAATAAATTGTTTTTTCTTTGCATTATTTATTTCATTGACTTTTCAATCAATAAAGAAATATTTACAATTTTCTATTTATTTATATTTTCATATACAACATATAATATTTATGCTACCCATCGCATGCATTTTGTATGAGCACAGGGTATAGAAAGTATTATTTTTGTTAATTTTTTTTGATTATTATTTTGATAATTTTTTGTTGTGCTTGAATCCATTGTAATTGCTTTTTATGCTTTTTGGCAAAATGTGGCATGCAACAATGAGCAGAGTAGACAGCGAGAGAACAAGCACACGCAGTTGCTTAGCCTAGACACAGAGTCTGCCACTTTGCCACATACCACAACCAAAAGTTGTGTTGCCAATGTTGTTCACACACACATTTTGTGCCACATTATGTTATCAATAAACAGACACAGAAGATGTCAAACATGTCTTGCCATAAAAGAAAAAACAAAATCAAATTTAAAAAAAAAATACTCATTTCATATGCACAACAGACGCATCTGAGTAGTATCTCAGCATCTCTGTATGTGTATCTGTAACTGCATTTCTGTATCTGTTAGCTGCATATCTAAAGAGGCAACTGCTCATTAAGTAATTAGTGTGACAAGTCAAAAGTTATGTTAATGTTATGATGATCAGATCAACAGATCAACAGATGAACAGATGAACAGAGACTGTTCCTCTCTGATCAATAATAAATATGCAAGATACAAATAATTTTATTTATTTTTCGTTTTTGTTTGTAGCCAAACAAGGTGAAACGAAATGTAAATGTAAAAAAAAAAAAATAAGTTAATATAATGATCATGTTGATGATGATGATGCTGTTCTTGTATTTGTTTCTGTTGCTGTTGCTGTTGCGCCCCAGCAGCTTTAAGATATTTGTAACAGACTTGAAGACGTCGGAGCGCATGCATCTATAAATAAATACATATAATAATGTATCTACATCTTTTATACAAACACATACATACCTATATGCATTCATTTATATACATATGTATATATATTGTTATTGTTGCTCATAAATTAGTTAACAAATTAGCATATAAACGATGCGGTCAAGTTTATATATTTAACACAGCTTTTGTCAACTTTGTTATAAACATAAGAATGCTCATAAAAATAATTTATAATAATAATAATTTCTTTGTTTTGATCATAACATTATTATTATTATTATTATTATATACAAATAAATTATATAAAACATTTTTGTCTGCTTCTTCTTACTGTATACCCTGTGTTTTTTCTGTTCGTTTTTTAGCATTTATTTCAAAATTAATTGCTCATTTGTCGCTAAATTGTTGGAATGAGGTTTCGATATCCATTGCAGGCAATGGAAACTAAAGCAAGTGGAATTTAAAAGAAACCCTCTTGTTGCCACTACAACTGCAATAGCAACTGAAACCAATGTCTGTTGCACAAAGAGACAGAGAGACAACTTTAGTTGGCTCTAAAGAGAGCGTTTGCTTGTTAAACAGCGGGTAAGAGAGGCAGTTAGCCAGCCAGTCAGCCACGCACATGTTTAAATCAGAGTGCGAGACTTGTTTTTTAGCTTTTTGTACTTTTATAGGCATTGTTTTTTAGCCATTGTTGTTGCTGTGTTGCTCTGTTGCTGTGTTGCTGGGGCAATACGTTGTTGCCATCGCCATTACCAGTGCAAATACATGCCACAAACGCCAATTGTGACATTTAGCCTATGTTTGTAATGGATTTTCAATTAATTTGAGTTCTCCGGTGTATTGTAGACAACGTACATATAAAGACTCGATCACAACCAACAAGCAATTGTGAAATTTACGCGTATCGTTCGTTCAAATCGTACATATATAGACAATATATATGTATATATACAAACAGATACATATGTACATATATATAGCTTTATGTATATGTATTATATGCCTATACGATAGTGACAACATTGGATTGATTTGCGCTGCAAATTGCTGGCAATTAATTCTTCATTAAAGCGTTTTCGCATAGCCAAATAGGCAATAAAAACAACAAAACAGCAACAGCAACAGCAAAAACAACAACAACAGGTAGATGACAACCAGAGGACCGTTGTGTAGGCAGGTGGGCCCAAGCAGCGTTTTTGCAGTGAAAATCATTTTGCAATCGTTTCAAGCTAAAAAAGAAGCAAAAAAATAAAAAAAAGAAGCAAAACGTTTGTCTAATGCAATTACACGCTTACGGTCAATCCAAGTGTTGTCGACGTCGTTGCTGCTGCTGCTGCTGCTGATTGAAGCAGCTGATTTCATAATGAAGGATTTTAATTAGCACCAAATATGTAGGTGAGTGTACTATAGCTGTTTATAGTATAGCATGTGCGGGTGTATTTAAACAAATCTAGATACATTTAATAGCTTTTGGAGAGCAGCTATAATTATTAAAAGCAATTTACAAGAGATCGTTGTATATACATATATATATATTGATATATAACTACTATATCGAGTTTATCAGTTATAAATGCACATTTATGGACATAACGGGAAAGTTAATTTATAACAAAAAATACAAATATTTTTTCAATAACTTAGGTCTGAAACGATATTTATCGATATTTTTATATGATATCGATTAATAATAATTGCAATTAACTTTGAGTTGATTTTTTTTAAATATATGAAAAAACATAGAATTACAAAATGATTTAATTATAAATAAATAATTTCAGACAATGCAAATAATAGTAAAAAATAAAAATATTGAAATGCGCTTAAATTTGTTTAATATATCAAATAGAAAATCAAATATATTCCAAATCTATATATTTTCATCAAAATTTTGACTTTTATTTTGCTTCGACAGAAATTGAATAAAGTTTTCAGTTGAAATAAACGTTCGTTAATTATACAATTTACTAAAAATTTTGATTTGTTTTGATATAAAATACAGATTTTTATTTGAAATAAATGCATCTATCGTTAGAAAATTAGCTAAAATATGCAATAACCTCAAAATTTGACATATATTTGAATAATATACTCAAAATATGTTTAGTTTTTAGTTGAAAAAAAATGCAAATTGAAATAAAATTTAGTTTTTCGATTGAAAAAAAAATGTATTTATTCCGGGTAAAGCATTTAAAATATATTTTAAAATCAAAGTTTAACATAAAGTTACAAATATTAGACATAAGAAATATTTAGTTTTTAGTTGACTTGTAAAATAGTTAAAATATTGACTTGTATTGAAATATTATGCAGATAAAGTATTCAATTTTCAGAATATATTCGAATAAATGCATTTATTGCTTGTCATGTAACTCAAAATTTGGACTTTTATTGAAATTATTATTCAAAAAATATTATTCAATGTTTCGTAGTTTATATTCGTATAAATGTATCTATTGGCTTGTAAAGTAGTTGAAATGTTCCATTTATGTATATTTACGTGTATCTAGGTATTTATTTATTTTTTTTTTTATAAAAAACCGGCCCATTAGAGTCTATTAATTAGCAGAGAGCGTGTTAAAACCGGCTGCCATAGATACACTGCAGCCCAACTCTGGGCGAGATCTGTGTACAAAATCTTGTCGCATTGCGTGCTGTCCGTCCGTCTGTCTGTCCGTCCGTCCGTCTGTATGTCTGCGTGTCCAGTTTGCTCAATCGGAATGCGTTGTTGCAACGTTGTGGCAATGAAGTGCATATTTTAATCACCAATGGCTGCCTCTGTGCAAGATAAGCAGCGATAACGAAACCATTGCAGTAAAAAAAGGGGGTAAGAAAATAAACAAGAGTGTGGGAAGTGCAAGTACATAGCAGCAAAAAGAGTAGAAGAAGAAGAAGCAGACAACGAAAGAGAGAGGCGTTGAGGAGGCAGAGCAAAAATAAAAGAGGTGAAGCAGTTTTTTACGAGTATGTGGGTTGGGCTCGTTGACTTAAGCACGCAGGCTGTCCAACGCCACCTGCTGCTAACAGAGTCAAATAGAGCTAGAGTTATCTTATAATTGCACAGCTGTATACACACATAGATACACTCGCACACACACACACACACACACACACTCATAGACTCAGTTGTGACAGTGACTCAAATTAGTTAAACTACCAATTGTCTACAAATATTTAGCAAATGTTTGTCTAAATATACAAATAATATACAAGTATATACATATAACCAAATGTCTGCCAGCAGCAGCAACACCTTGCAAAGTCATTGGCAACAGCCTAACACCCCATAAGCGCCCCACTAGCGCCCCACAAGCTCGCACGCCCCGCTTAACCCCCCCTCTAACGACCGCTACTTCTTCAGTTTTTTAGCTTTTGTCAGCTGCCTGCTGTTGCTTTTGTCTGCTTGATAATTTAATGCAAATAAATTTTATTTACCAAAACATACATCAAAATGTCTGCGGCAGCACACCTCAACACAAACACTCTCGCACACACACACACACACTCCCCTTTCAATACAATTGCTTAGAGCGAGCTATACTATCTGTATATGTATGCATGCATGTGTGTATTTAGTACAGCTTATGCACGTTAGATGGCGTGCTGAATGCAAATATTATGGCAAAGCTCTTTGGCTTTTGGCGTCTTCGTTTTTGGGGCCTCTGGCTTTAGCTATGCTGCCATGGTGTTAAAACGCATGCACCTTCTGCCTAACACCCCGCCGTTTCCCCTTTGCTTTGAACCCAGCACCTCCCTGTATGGACGCCAGTGTTGTCAACTAACATTTACATGTTAAACCATTCATGTTTTAGCTTTAGTTTTTTAATTTTAATTACAGCTAAAACAACGGGCAGCAAAAATGAATATTTTACTATTCATTATTTTTATATTTTTTATATTTTAAAATATATTTTCTTTTTTTTAATAGGTTTTTTAAAATTTTCTTTATGAACTATAATTATTGTAATCTGCATAAATGGTAAGTTTTTAGCGGTTTTTCAAAAATATTTTTTTTTAAAAAGTAAGTTATAAGTTTGAATTATTCGAAATTATATTTTCTTTATACATTTATGTTCCAGTATTATATTTGTATAATTAAGTATTATTAGTCTTATTTAGCTTTATTTTTTTCAATTCTCAAAAAGTGTACAACACTGACTCGTGCATGTATGTAGGTATGTTTGTATGTGTAAGTGCTACAGCAGCCAGAGTTTGGCCGTCGGCTGTCGCTGTCTGTCAACGTTTAAAATTGCTTTTGCCTTTTTGGCTGCAAAATAATATAAAAATTGCGTGCTTAGGTGAGGTGTGTGGGCGTAGCTGACATGCCACACCTACCAGTTGTTGTTACCTCTCTCTCTCTCTCTTTCTCGAATTGCCTCTCTTTCGGTTTATATCTGTGTGTGTGTGTCTGTGTGTGTGTGTATTTAGCTTCTGTTGTTTTTGTATATTTATGCAATGACTCCCAAGTTGTTGCTCGTTTGTTCAGCTTGAAAATTAATTTCTATAATGGCTGCCAAGAATTGCAGCTGCATTAGTTAACCCACTGGCCCCCTATGTTCCCTAGATCTATATACATATATGTTTAACCCACCACAGTGTGTAGTACTTTGAGTGAGTTTGTTATGGCATAAAATAGTACGTGACGTGCCTGCGCTTGGCAATTAGTTAAATTATGAAGCTATAGTTGAAGGCATTTTAACTGCATGTTAATGTAAATTCATGTGCAAGAAGCTCATGGAATGTACACCAAGCAGAAGAAGAAGAGAAGGTAGAACTAGAGAGCTGGAAAGAGAGAGATTGAATGGGCCACCTGTATATGTTGTATGTGTGTGTTCTTTCTTCTAATCACAGGCCACCATTCAAGATGCCAGCTTGTGGTATTTTATTTTTCTTTTAAATTTAATTAAATTAGCCATGAAATAAAACATGAAACTAGCGCCGCACTCAAATTCATTTAAAAGAGCTACCAAGCTACCGTTTTAGGCTATAATCAAAGATACTGCTGCTGTTGTAGATATGTATACATAGATATACTTTCCAGTAAAAAAAAAAAACAACAAAAAAAAGGCACTAAGTACCTAACACTTGACATAATGCGGCAACAGATAGCGGCACAGGTCACAAGAAGGCAGGCACAAGTGTATAAAGAAACAGAACGAACGAACAGAGAGCAAAGAGCGATATATGTATATGTATGTATATATGTATGTAGGTAGCAACCTGCTGTGCTAATGAGACATGCTCAGGATGAGTTCAAAGCAAGAGAGCAGCTGCTCAAAATGAAATGAAATAAAGTTGTATATATAAGTGTATATGTCTGTATCTGACAGTAAATGACAAAATAAGCGACAAAATATTTCAAATAGTTTTTTGGCTTATAGCCTGTCACTTGTTGTGTTGACATTTTCAATTGACTCTCTTTCTCTTCCCCAAAATATTTTGTTTGAAAATATTTATTTGTTTATTTGCAACAAATTTTTATTACTATTATTTTAAGTTAGTTGGCAACAACAGATGTTTGTGCTTTAATTATTTTAATTTTTTAAATTTTTTTTGTTTATTAACTGCTCGTATTTGGCAGCTGCAATTTCTTTGTGTGTTTGTTGTTGCAGTTTTTTTTATTAATTGTTATTGCATAAACAACAACAGAAAAAAAACAAAAATGCAACTCTTTGGAGGCGTCTGCATGTTGACAGCTTTATAAAACAATGCAGTAGCAAAAACTTACTTTGTTTTTGTTGCCTACTACTACTTAGCGGAAATGCAAAGTTCGCTTTAGCTTTTTTAGGCTGGACGCTAGGCAAGTAAAGTTCACATGTCTGTCAGCCGTCGGCCTTTTTTTCTGTTGCAGTCCTTTTTTTTTGCTTGTTGTGCAGCAAACTGCAGCAAGGTGTGACCAAGAGTGTGGCAAGCAGTGTGTTGCACACTTATTTGTATTTTTTTTTTTTTTTGTTATGGCCGGAAAATGTGAAGAAAAGTGTGAACTGTGCATGCAGATATAAATCGCAAAAAGTTAGCTGCTTCTACTGCTGCTGATAGAACTGCCAGACTCGCTTCAATTAGTCTGGCCAGTCAGATAATGTGCTATATAGGATATACTATACAATTGGAGGGGGCTGACATAAACCGGAAAACAACAACAACAACAACAAAAAGAAAAGCAAGCGGAACGCCAATGCAATGAATAAGCAGACGAACCCAATTGAGTTAAATCAAAACCGACGCGACAAACAGCAACAACAACAAAGCAAATTATAATAATAATAATAATAATAATAATATTGTTTTACGTAGCATGTTGCATGTACCATGTAAATGATCAGGGCAATCAAGCAAACATTTCATTGTTTTATTTAAAGCGACGATATAATTGCCACGCACTTTGACTACTACTCTACTGAGAGACTCTGAATAACCCATGGATTAACTGAGGGTAAAGAAGAGCTCAACTTTTTGAATGTTTGGGTATCTGAGGGATTGAAGGGGAGAATGTAGTACGCACCCGCAGCTATTGCTTGTTAGCCAATGGTAGACATTATTATATATATTATTGATGCTTCCAATTAAGCCATACTGAACAATTTAATTCAATTGAATGCAACACAAAATGGAGTTAACAACCATAGGCAATAAAATATCTTATTGATATGAAATGTGTTTATAGAGTCTGCTATAAGAGTATTGTCGAAAACGAAATCGTATGATAGTAAACAAACATTTGAATTCATTTATTTTGAATTTAAAAAATTGTTTAAATTTTACTATCTATGAGATGCAAATTTTTCTATAAGATACAACATATCTTCAATATAATAATTGGCTATAAAATACAAAACTTTTTATAAGATGCAAAGCACATATCTATAAGATACATGTATCTAAGAGATATACAAAATACCTATATAATTCTACAAGATACAAAGTACACATCTATAAGATCAAAATACAAATCTATACGATATAAAATATCAGAAAGATACAAAGTACTAATTAGATTCATAAATATTTTTAAGTTGAATTTTCTTCAGTACTAACTATCCTTACTCTATAGAAAATATTATCAATATTATAAGTATAATCACGATAACAAAGCCTTTCGACTATAATCAGATTATTTCCATTTAGCTAAAAGCTATGCAAAATTATTTAAGATTTTTATCTAAATCTCAAATACCCAACTCTAAAGGGAATATAAAATACCATCTAATAATATATGCACATCCGATTAGCAATCGTTTATATAAAAGATT
>JBANCX010000597.1:0-15429 GCA_037040065.1 Dettopsomyia nigrovittata | reverse complement strand
TGTCTCCTTATGCCTGTTACATACATCGTCACAAAACTATTATACCCCTTTTCATTTTCAATGAATCGGGGTATAATAATCGCATAACGATTCGATTCATTCAAAGAAATTTAACAATTTTAGAAATCAAAAAAAGTTTTTTCTATTTAAATTTTATAGTAAATCTATAAATAAGATCTAAGGCATTTATATTTTAATAATATTGGACAAAGAATTAAAGTGAATTATCAATGTTTCGGATAGTTTTGACAAACACTAAAATATATATGGATACTAATTATCATCTACATATTACCCAGATTCAGTTAAGTTAAGTTGGCAGTTGTCTTCCTTGATTTCGATGCACTACCAGCATGTACCAGTCAACTAATACTCATCTGTAAAAATGTTCATTTCGGATCATTTATTTCGATCATATAATCATAATCCATTTGCAAAAACCCATGATATACTACTTAAACTAGTACAATTACGAGTATTACGAGTATATAGACGTTTTAACAACAAATATTAAATAAAGCAACAAATAAAAAATAAGGAAGCTCTAGTCGAGTGAGCTCGACTACAAGATACCCCGATCCAAGTGATAGCGATGTCAACCTCGCTGCTAGCTCCTTGCAAACACCAATGACAAACATGTTTGCTCTAGAAAACCTACAATTTTGATCCGATAGACATAAAATTGGTACAGTACATCAATATTATGATGACAATCGCCAATGCTGAGTCTCAAGATCACAGATGAAAAATTACACCTGTTATTCACACTTTTTATTTTGGGCGTTCTGGGCATGGCACGCAAAATTTTTTGATGCAGATCGGTTATGTTGTAAGCTCAAGAGTACATGTAGCTAATTTTTAAATTACAGGTGAAAAATTGCACCTGTAAATCGTTTTTTTCGATTGAGGGGGGTGGTGGTGGCTAAATCGACTCGGCTGTTGATACTGATCAAGAATATATATACTTTATAGGGTCGGAGATGTCTCCTGATGCCTGTTACATAAAATCAGTTGTCACAAAACACCCCTTTTTATTTTCAATGAATCGGGGTATAAAAAGTATTTCATGTATATTTTCCCAACTGATATGATGATAAATTTGGGGGGACATTTTTATCTTATTTACAGACTAAACAATTGCTTTGGTGATTGCTAATGTAGTCAGTGGGCCCGACAATATATTTTTTATTTGAACCGTAATTAATGATAAGAGTACCATTGTAAGGGATACAAGATTGTAAATGAATACAGATTATATATATTTTATTTCTCTTTTGAAGCAGAATGTCCATTCAGAAGTACTCGTATTTAAGTTTGGACTTGAGAACATTATATTCTCGAGTACATTTCAAAGTGCTTGTCAAACATTAAACCCAAAAAAAAACAAGAAAAAAAAGAAAAAATTCGCAGTAGGAGACACGAGTCTCGACTCAAGTTATTGCCATTAATCAGACACTTTAGGGAGTGGCCTAGTTAGGGGTGCAAATTAATGAAAGGGGCCGAAAATAATACTGTTATTATTTATGGATTTCATTTTGTAAAGAACCAATGATGTTTTGCAGTGAAGGAGGTCAGTCAACTAGTGGAGCCACGCAAGCTGCCAAAAAGTCATTTTTATATTGGCCCCAAAAATAAAAGCCAACAGACAAAAAATATGACCGAGCTGTACTGTAATTAATAAATGGGCATACGGATACTTACTGCCAGGAATCTACAGCACAAAGAGCAACAACACAGTCACAGTCTTCGTTCAGACTTTTACGTTTGTTACGACTATTTGCTTTGGGGCTAAAAATTAGCTAAAAATAGATGCCCGCGGTTTGTTACGGTCGTACCGCACCATGATGTCGTCGTCGTCACTTTTGTTGGTCATTCAGGACGACGTCAGCATCCATGGGCTCATGAATTAGTTTAACCACAGACTCACAGCATAGTAATAAATGTTCCAACAACATTTGTACTGCAGTTCCTTGAAGTTATGGGAAAGCGGTGGCTTCAAGTGATGATGCCGCCTAAAGCGGCTTTATTAAATTACATACGCATTGCGCATACGCCATGTTGTGAAAACCTCCAACCAACAGAACGAACGAATGGATTACAGCCTCTCGCAGTCGCATTCTCAGTCGCTGTCGCAGTTGCGGTCAACGCTTACATTGACGCTGCTTTTGGCGTCGTTGTGCTTACTTCCGTTTCGGTTTACGGATAATATAGCAATTAGAATGCATTTCGTATGCGCCTCTTTGATCTTAAGTCATCCATTTCCCAGAGTCCATTATGAGAATTGCATATTGTGAATTGTGTATTGTTATTATTTTAATATTGCGTTTAGAAATGTGCCAGTATTTAAATATTGTTAATAGTCAAAAACTGCACGAACTATTCATCGAAATTTATTTTCGAATTACAAAAACAAAGCAAATTAATTGTTTAAGTTTTAAGTGCCTGCGAAGCGAATGTACATAAATAAGCAATAGTCGAATTATTAATGATCTACATTGCAATTAATAATTATTATTATAATGATACATGACTATTTATTTTAAAATAATAAATAGAAATAAAATAAATAAAAAGATATTAATATTTTAATGGCCTGTGGGACATCCGCAGTAATAGCTGTTCGCTACAGTTTTGTTGTCATATCAATTCATATTCACCTACTATATAAGGCTATAATTGTGGTCGTTTATAATTACCTACGAGTAGTGTAGAGTATTCAAGCAATAATGATTGCCTAGCTTCACATTTGCGACCGCACACGCGCCTGCTGCCTGTTGCTGCTACTGACGCTACTGCGCTGATGTTGACGTTGACGTTGGCTGCGACGTTCATCACTCGCTGCGCATTTCAATTTGCAAGGGATGAGAGCCCACCGACCGTCCGAACGAACGACCGACCACCAGCGACGAAGCTTTTCACCGAGCACTCTACGAAAGCGTCGTGTGCCAAAGTTTGAGTGTCGTCGTCGTTTATTGCTTTCGCTGTCGACTAAGAACTTTAGTCACCATTGCCACCCACCAGAATATCGCTGCAGAGCAGTCGACGCCGTTGTCGTTGTCGTTGTCGATGTCATAGTTGTAGTCGTAGACGAATATTTATTTTGCTATGGTATTGTCATTCTAAATCGACGGGTCGTTGCAGACGGTGCACAATACGAAAATTCGCTGCAACGAAGTGCTTCAGCCCCAAGTTGAGAATTGCGCGTGCGTAGCTGGCTGTAACTTGTGGTCGGTCGGTCGGTCAATCGAACATTGCACTGCTTAAATGATAAATTAAGTAGCCGAAACGCTTTGATCATTAAATCGGATAGCTAAAAAACAAGTTTACAATTGGTTTAGAGCGGTGGCAGCAGTAGCTGCAATCAAAAACAGTTAACAATTTCATAGCAATCGTTGTGGCGTGTGTGTTGATCTGAGTGTGTGTCAAAATATTTTCACTGGAATTCACGCAATTAGCCAAATATGTCAGAGGCAAACAGCACACCTGGGCAGCAGCTGTTGCATTTAGCCGTCGAATTAACAACCAGCAGGTCAAACACAACATCTACCTCACTTGCTTTATACAACAGTCGGCGTCGTTTGATAACCAGCGTCATTGTCATGGGTCTTGGCGTTCTAGGCAACTTCTTGGCCCTGATTATTTTAGCGCGTAAAAAGCATAACAAAAACAGCAAATATACATTTATGTTGCGGTAAGTGGACAATAGAACACTCACATTTACACAAACACGCATATCAGATGTATATAATGCATACATACATATGTATATAAGTTTATAGTATGTACATACATATGTGTTTGTTTACTAATAGTTTTACTCTGAGTTCATGGCAGTTGAGGTTTATTCAACCTGCTAGCTACTACTACCACTACTACGCGAAGACAAAGTGTCTATTATGCGGGTCTAGTTTGCATATTGGTGGAATCAATGAAAACCTTTGCACATTCCAAATATCAACATATGCGACAAATCTGACATTTCTCGGTTTTACATAAAAGCTATAAATTCGGATTGAACATTTCCAGAGATTTTTTGTGAACGGCCTAAGCAAGTACGCAAGTAATATACCAAAAGAAAAAATTATACAAAAACAAGTAATTAAAATAACGCTATAATTAATTGTTCTCGACTACAACATACCCTGCTTCCACATTTAAAACTGGGAAAATAAAAAAAAAAACTGTCTTTTGACGGATTCAAATGCAACTACTTATATAATATTAGGGTTACCACACTTTGTTTTTCCGACGCAAACATTTTCGTACTGAAATTTATTTAAAATATATTTAAATCAAAGAGAAAAAATGTAAATTTGTGAAGTAGCATAAAGTCTGGCGGTTTGACGGCTACTGAGTTATTAACCCATTTATCATTTAGTTTTATTTCTCATAATCAGCATCAATTTTCAGATTGAATTCAATTTGCGTTTTGAGCAATACACTACATACATACATACATACAACGTATTCATAAACAGCGTTGAACAGCAATTTGAGATGCCAGCATCGAGCGTTAGCCAAAAATTATCCTTCGGGCTCGTGTGTGCGCTCAAGTGACAAATACTTTGATCTTAACTTAATTTTGATTGATGAATATATATGCTAGACTCGACACTTGAACATGAAAGAATTATATACAAATACAAGAGTACAAGTGTGTAAGCTTTATTTTTCAAAAATTAAATAAATTAATTCATTTGCACAATGATTTGTGACTTTTTTTGTTTTCGTTAAGTTTTTGTTTTTTTGTTTTTTTTTTTTGTGTGTAAATTTCCTCAAACATTTTATTGGCTTACGTATGCTTTAAAGAAATTTGTTGTGTTTTTTTTTTTTTTTTGGTAGTTTTGTGTTTATAAAGTGTTTACTTTACATCTCATGAATTGCGACTTTATAAATATAGACTAAGTAAATACATACATATTTATATATGTATGTATTTGGATTCAATGTTTAGTTTATGAATCTGTTTTTATTTCAATTTATTGGATTATATTAACCAATTGTTAATGTACATAGCTTACATTACATTCGATTTGCTTTGGTATCAGTGCAGGCTGGAAAATAATTATTCACAACAGAGACAAATGATTTTCTTATATAGTTGTGACATTTTTATTGATATTGGATGAAAATTATTAATAGTTTTCTGTACGAATACGAATGATTGCAAGTACATAGTAGAGTGTAGAGGCAGAGACAGAGAGCTTATTGTTTGAAATACTGAATACTGAAAATGAAATAAATATAAAAAAACAAGTAAGAGATGTTATCTTCGGTCGACTGAAGCTATTATACCCTTGCATAGCATGTTCAATCAATTCTTCCTATGGCAGCTACATATATGATATAGTGTTCCGGTTCCGACATACATATGTACAGCCAGCCGACAGTCTAAAGAAGTTTCATGGCTCTGGCTTGAAAACTGACTTTGCATATGTACAGACAGAACAGGGATATATCTAGTCGTTCTGATCAAGAATATATATACTTTATGGGGTCGGATGTGCCTCCTTTGATAAAAATTCTAATACATTCTAGCGAGAGTATAATAAAGCAAGAAATAATCTTCCACAAATCGCATCTTTGATCGATCTTTTCAACCAAATGTTATCATATGTGTCTTAGAGTAATTATTTTCTATTTTTAAACAATTTAATTGTTTTTTTATTAAATATTTTTAAACAGTAAAACTACTGAAAACCTTTAAATTGAGGAACAAAATTAAAATTCTATAGTTTAAAAAACTTTTCTATGTCTTTAAGCTAACAATATAAAACTTATTAGATTAATTAAAAAATCAGAAAATTGTTAGTTAAATAAAACGCGAAATTCAATAATAGGGAAATCACAAAACTATTGATTTCTGTCATATATGTACGTAGAATATATAATAAAGAAATGTGTAAAAGAACTATTAATTGTACAAATATGTGTAACCTAAGTAAAAGTATTATCTTATCAATGCAAAATCCACTTGAATGTGTAGGCCAAGTGTCTTTAGTGTTTATTTGTACATAGGAATACAAGCAGAGTATATCTGTAATTGGCTTATTTGTACAACAGTTGTTAAGTAATCAGGCCTAGAGGAAACAGCTTAACACCTCTTTTCGGATATATTAAAGTTTGAGTACTCAATGACGAAAAGAATATAAACAAAAAAATAAATATTGAATAATAATTTGTGCTTGGTCAGTTATGGCTGAGCATTGTTTTGAAATGAAACGCAATTTGTATTTTATTGAGATATGGAATAAGAGTCGTATACGTAATGTGACATCATTATCACAAACGCATTTATTATTTATTTATTTATTGTGTGGTAAACTTTAATTGCGCTATTTACGAGAATCGAAATCCTATGAGAGTCCCAGCACGCGCACCATTTGCTCTCAGTTGAGCACGTCCTTCATCTGCTACGCCTTGTGGCTTCCCCCATTGGCCTAAGTGCGCTAATTTATGGGGCAATTGAACACGCCTCAGTAAGCCCTCCTAATCTGACATCCTTTTCTGCACACTACCCAGCTGCCTGGCGACAAATGATCTGGTGGGACTGCTGGGCATGTTGACTGCTGCCCTGCTCAAGTACAATTTGTTTGGCAAAGAAGAGCTGCCCTTTTTCATTCGACTCGATTGTATTGGACATGTTGTCTGGCGTTTCTTTGGCGTCAGCTCGGGTTGTATTGCCGCTGTGATGGCAGCGGAGCGTTGCATGGCACTGGCTCGTCCTTTCATCTACCACAAGGTAAGCGTGCGGCTATAAACGACTATAAATAACCCAGCAGGCGGTGCACAAATCTAAATGCAATTCACACTCTTTTCCATAGCACATCACCTTCGAGCTGGTGCGGAAGAGCATTATCAGCATTATACTGATAGCGGTGATTGTAACCTTTTTGCCATTCGCAGGCTTTGGTGCCTATATTGATGAATCGGATCCATCGAAATTGAAATGTATACGTTATCGGGATGCTACTGGCATCTGGAATAAAGCCTATTCCATTTTCTTTATGGTCTTTGGTAAGCCAATAATATATATTTTTTTTTTTTCTTCAAATAAGATGCCGGAAAATTGAAGGGTATTTCCTCGAGCACACTCTACTTCAGAGTTCGTACTTATCGATTGTGTGTGTTGGCTGCTGATTTCAAATTAAACCTTTTTTATGTTTTTTTAAGCTTAGTCTGGCTAAGCTATTTATTTCTTTTAAAATTTAAAATTAATTTAATTTTGTAACTTCTTTGTGCCCAAGCTTAGTAATATTTATTTAATTTAGTTAAGCATAGTAAAACATTAGTATTAAATAGAATAAATAAGTTGATCCTAATAGAAAAATTTGATTTTAATCTAGAAAAAACAGACCCGAAATCTAACTTCGACAAGATTGCTCGACTACGAAATACCCGGTTACCAGCTACTAAATGTAGATAGATTTTTACAAATCATAGTTCAAAAAATTGGTTTAAAAATGATTAAAAACAAACATTTTTTCATATAAAAAAGTGATAGAATATATATTCCGATATCACTCGGTTCTTTATACGGCGGTATAGAGAAGAGAGCAGTAGCCTTTCTTCAAAGAATGGAGTGCACACTTTTGGTAGGACTATTAACGGGATACTGTTTACCAGCGTCTCAAGCGAAAAAGCTAGGCATCATCCAGGAGGACGGCTGTAAAATATGCAAAGAACCAGGAGTCGAGGAGACTCTTGAGCATCTTCTATGCCAATTCCCAGCACTAGACAGAATGCTGAAGGCGGCTGCCAGATTAAGCCCTGGATCGCTGCTAAGGTTTGCCAAATACAGCTACATGCTCAGGGATCTTAGCAATTCTTAAAACCCCTCCATTTCTACAAACTCCGTTTGACTAAGGACCAAGGACTAAGGTCTGTCACTTCCAAGACAGTTTGCCGGTTCAACCTAACTTAACCTGTAGCATATAGTGGTCTAATTCGACTCGATTTAGTTGACAAGAAAACGAAAAATGGTTTCCCAGAAAACGAATGATTTTTGGAGCGATAGGATATAGTCGTCCGATATTGAAAAAGTAATCATAATTTATTACGCGTACACTTTTAGAAGCTGGATACCAAATTATATTTCTCAAACTCCTAGTGATATCTGAGATCGACGTTTTTAAACACCTTTTTATCGACTCGGCTGATCCAGAATCTATATTTATCGGGCTCTTCATTAAAAGTTTTCAACACGTTCTAATTCTCACTTACAGGCAGCCTACTATGCATTGTGATTGTCACCAGCAATCTGTTTGTGGCTCGAGTCCTGTGGGTGATCGGACGCAGTCGCTCGACCCGGCGGCATATGCATTATAATCTAGTCAACCGGGAGAATGGTGTGCGCGTTGATCCGGAAAGCAGCAGCGGTACGACACTCTATCAAGCACAATATAGTACCAGTAGGAATAATTACAATATGCCGCCACCACGTCAGTTCCATCATAGCAACAGTGTGACCATGGCATCTGAAACATCGCCGGATGAGATCAAGTTTGCCAAACTGATGGCATTCCTAAGCATCTCATTTGTTATTTGTTGGATGCCACAGATGGTGAGTGAAGTAAACTAAATATTACAAAATTATAATTTTCTCATGAAAATCTCGCTTTTCCTTCTTAAGATTGCAATACCGTTGGCCATTCGGGAAAATCGGGTACCCAAGTCGCATCCATTCTTTATCATAGCCGATGTGCTGATGGCTGTGCATTTTACCCTGGATCCATACATATATGTGCTGAGCCGCACGAAGCGCATCAATTGGTCTCTGCTCACCTGCGTCAAGCGCTGGCGTTGTGGCTGGCGAGGAAGTCCGCTCCAGCGTTCCCAGAGCGATCAAAGTCGCATCCGCACTACTACTACGGAGCAAAATACGCTTGACTATAACTGACTGTGGGCCTGCTTTCGCCACACTAAGTAGTACCTACGACATAGTACATATCTATGTATGGTTCACATAGTTGTCCGGGGTTCGATGGCGAGTACGAGTCGTGTATCTCAATGCTGGGACACATTCCTTCACACCGAAGTCAGCTGAAGGAGCTGCCTGTCTCAAATGTAACCTTAAGCATATTTTTAATAAATTCCTTTCAACATATCAGGTCTGACACAGCATCTATGCATTAAACATATGTTTATCCAATCCCACAATGTACTACTACGATCTGGATAATGTACATACATACATATATAAGAAGTTTATGTACATATACCATATGTTGAAAATTAATAACTTAAAGATTATAAATCTAATTTATTACTAAGAGTACGATTATAATAAGATAAACAATTTATTTTTTCATTCACATTACATTGTAAAAATATATGAACTTGGCAAAATGGAAGCAAAATTAAATTTGAAAAGTTTTCTAAACAATTAATGCTTAAATTCTAAAGTATGCTTAATGAACTCATCTTCATAATCATAAGTGTTATTCTTAGTAATGTAATAAATACAAATTTAACGTTACTAAGCTTAATAAAATGAAATATATAATCTTAAATTGATTTACTTATGTGTATACTGTTACTTTCAAATCCAGATGCATACCTCATTTAATGCAGGAAATCGAATCTGAATTTCATATTGCCCTTGTGCCGCAATCGGTTATTTACCCCAGATACTCAGTTGTTAGAAGAATATGAATAAGCTAGCTTAAATATCAGTATCAGTAGATTAGGGCCTCCACTCTGCAGTCTGCTTCGCCTGATGTTGTGCCGGGTAAGCTCGATCTTTTTTGTTGTTCGACGCCAGGTGCACTTGGGTCGCCCAACTCTCCTGCTTCCCTGGGGGGAGGAGTCCATGCAGATGCCTTCCTGGTGGTAACTTTTTGAGGTTTCTGTAATCGCTTGGTGTTTTTTTTTCAGCTGATTGGGTGATTAGCCCGATGCAGCCTATCCCAGAGGTGGGAGGTCCACCTTGGAGGCGACCAAACTTTTCGTGGTTCTATTTCTGCTAGAATAGTAGATATTTGTATATCCTGTACCCATTAAAAACAGTTTAAAAATAATATTTAAATTATAAAAATATAAATATTTAATGAAACAATATTGTGCTAACGACAGATTTTAAAAATTGATTTCTCCGACTGGCGGGATCTGTTAAAGTCCAGTTCCAAACCTTGATATTCACTCTTTGTAATTATCTATAGCGTCTTTATCAAAATCGGTTGAAATTCTGCTCGGTACCCAGAAAGTACACTGCGCGCCACTAGAATAGGACACCCCGTATGCTCTCTTTACAACTGCTCATAACCTCAAAATGATAATGCCCCTATACAAACTGTCCGGATTGTTAAATCGTATATAGAGAGCCAAAACGTGGAGGTAGAAAACTGGCCGTCCTATTGACAGGAGTTAAATATCATTGAGAATGTGTGTGGATGGCTAACACGTCAAATATTTGGATCAGGTCAAGCGTTCCCAAACTAATTGCAGCTGTCAAATTAGCATTAAGGTCGATTTCGTTGAGTTATTTGGGGAAAATTATATGCATCCCTTCTAGAACTAATGTGTGATGTATTGGAGAAAAAAGTTGGCTCAACACACTATTAAACAATTTTTTTCTTTAAAAACATAATAATTTACAATTTAACTAATGTTATCATTTAAAAAGGATTAAAATATTCTTAAATGGTTTTTAGTAAACTTTTGAATAATTTTGTTATTTTCGTCTAATTAATACAATTAAATAAATTTATAGGAAGACAAAAATTATTATACTAAATGTCTTGATTTAGCAGCAATTTACTATAGCAAATCGACTTTAGAGGTGCCCTATTCAAGTGGCGCACAGTGTATGTATTCATGAACAACATCAATCTTTAATCTTGTTAACAATCTAAAAAATGTTTTCAGTGTTATACAATAATGCCGATGGAACCATGAACCTGTATGTTCGCTGAGTACTATTTCAATACGAATGATATTTTACTTGTTCGTTCCTTATATAGTAACAATTTGATCTAGAAGATAATATTACATTTCGTACTCGTATTACTATTGTGTTAGTTGGTGGATTTTCTTAAAATATATTCTTGCGAGTCGTCGTGTCTTATGGTTGATCTGTTGTAATTCTATTCTTTTATATTTATATGAAGTGCTTGCAGTAGATCTACGTTGGCATAGCAAGTCCTTAAATTATTCTATCAAGTTGCACCGACTATAAACAACCAAGCACAGGTTTGGGATTGAGAAGCAAAATGGAATCATTATCTGGGAAAAAAAATAATTATTGAATCTTTAAAGAATTAATAGATTACAAGTTTCAAAGCAAATAAACAAGAATAGATTTATGTAGAAGTATTTATTTTTAAAGTTTAAATCATTACAATTGTGAATTTTTGTAGATTGTTGTTTTGTTATTATTTATAATTGATTTAATTATATTGTTTTATTTGTTGTATGGCGTAAAACGACAATTATAAATAGATATTTACGTCATTGTCAATTACATACGTTGTTTATGCGAAATGAAATGAAAATGTCACAAAGAGAAAAGTTCAGTTTGCTTGTTTTTTTTTGTTTTTTTTTTTTTGATGGGGAGCACCCGGTAATAAATCTCTTATAATAAGGGCCTCAAACGTGTGGAAAGTTTAGATCATAATAATGTATGTATTCATAACGTTAAAGTTATGGTTTAAATATATATATCATATATATTGTGTCTTAAAATAGAAATTGCGCTCGTTTAATAACGATTGTAGCGACCACGTTGGCGGTTGCGGGGCGGCGTTGCCTTGGGAGCAGCGGCAACTCGGGCTGGAGTTGCCTTCTTAGCTGGCGACGGTGAAGCATCGACAGCGGGAGCAGCTGCTGCTGGGGTTGCAATGGGTGTTGTTGCAGCTGCAGCTGGAGCTGCGTTCTTTACTGGTGTCTTTGCCGGCTCCTGCTTGACAGTGACTGCAGGCTGGGCGACAGGAGATGGTGTTGCAGCAGGTGGATCAGCTTCTTGCTCAGCTTCAGGCTCTGCTTCGTTTTCCTCCTCCTCGTCTTCCTGAGTCTCCATTTCGTCGCCGTTTTCCTCACCAGGAGCCTCTTCTCCACCTTCCTCACCATCAGCGTTCTCATTCATCTCAAAATCTTCGTCATCGCCAGTGGCTTCCGATGGATCATATAGTTCGCCCTCGACACCCTCAGTTGTCTCTTGGGAAGCACCCTCAGCAGCTGGAGCCTCGGCCTCCTCAACCTTGCGCTTCTTACGTTCGTTCTCCTCTATAGCAGCGGCAGCGCGCTTTTGTGCAATCTTAGTATCGCTCGACTTCTCATTGATGAACTTAAGGAAGTTGCGATGATGGGTGGCTGTGCGTGAATGAATTTCAGCAGTGGCATCTGTGTCAAAGAACTTGCTGCAAACGGCGCACTCGAAGCACTCCAGCTTAGAGATGAGTCCCGAGCCCACAGGACGCTGCCAGTTATATTTTGGCAAGCGAGTATCTACCTCGCTAGGGATATCATCGCCTTCCGAAAAATCTAGAATACAGTCCTCGGGATCTACAGGTAGAGCTACCTCTTCCTCCTCCTGGCTCTCATTAACATCATCACCCTCCTTGGTTTCATCGGCAGCCTCCTCGCCTTCTTTGGGCTCGTCACCTTCGTTTTCCTCACCCTCAGCACCCTCCTCAGCCTCCTTCTTAATTTCGACAGTAGACTCGTCGCCCTCCTTCTTAATGGGCTTCTTCTTGCGCTTCTGGGGTGGACGCAGATCACGTGTCTCCTCCTCAGCGGTGCTTATTGGCAAAGTCTGACGTTTGCGCTCGCCCACCTTGGTATTGTTTTCAGCAGCCTTCTTTAAATGATCGGCCGATAGCAAATGAGTATCGTAATCGATACGCGTGGCAAACTCCTTGTTGCACTCCACACACTTGGGATGCAAGAACTTCTTCAGCTGCAAGTGTCCCTCGGATTTGCGATGGGTCGAAATGTGACCATGGAAGTTCAGATCACACATAGTGCAGTAGTCCAGTTGACGTTGCTTACTCTTGCCCATACGCTTAAGACGATCAAACTCAATGGACTTCAGCTGTTCAGCTATCTTGGCCTCCTGACGGATCATGTTTGCCTTTAGGCGATAGCTCTCCTCGATACCCTCGCGCATCATCAAATGAGTGCGTCCCTTAATGTGGTTCTCAAACGAATTGGCGTCCCACATATGCTTCTTGCACAGATGACAATAGAACATGTCATTGGGCACACTAGTGTACGGCGATTCCTTGGCATTGTTGGCACTGAATAGTCGTCGTGTATATGGGGGAAGAATAAAAATAATTAATATTAGTCTTCATAGTTTAAATGTGGCATGGGCTTCTGGAAGCGTGGCTAATACTATTTAGACGGCAGAAGAAAAGTCACGCTGAAATGCTTAATTGGAATATAGACATATAAATGTATAAAATATTGTACTTAAAACAAATTCTGGGAATGATGTAAAATTTTATGAGTCATCTAAACGAAAGCATTTTGACTTATTCCTAAAGAATTTCGAGGAATCGCTAATGAATGATAATGTCAATTTAATATAATACTACGTCAATGAAATTAATTCAAATAAAACTATGAAACTGCTGGCTGCATAGAATGTGTGTTAAAAAACGAAAAAAAAAGTATCCCATTGACATGCGATTGCATTCATTGAGAAACTGAGTAGAAAACATACAATGGACCAGCATTTTCTAATTTCGGACTATGTTTTATACATATATTTAGTTAGGGTATTCACGTCAACCTAGCTTCTTAAGAACTTCTTGGAAATTGTTTATAAAAAAACTAAAATTAAATTAAACAAACCGTCGTTTGTAACTGAATTGATCTCTGATTTGTGAGCTACACTAATAATAAATCTATATTTAATTTGATTTTGTAATAACAGACCAGCTCAAGATTGCCAAATGCTCCAAATATTTTTTCGTAAAAATAAAATTTATAATTTAATTATGTAAATTTAGAAAAAATAAAATTAGATTTATAATGAGTTATTTGAATTTGAAATACAATAGCTCAAAATTAAGAGAAATATCTATTGAAAGACTACAACCGCCTAAAGGTCCGAACCGATTTATTTTCTAGCTGAAATTCTCTGCATTTCTGCATCAGATAATTCTTATTTTAAAGTTAGAAATGGTTGTTAAGCTTGCAACGTAATAATTTTATGGCATTTTATGCATTTTAATTAATTAAATTAAATAAAAAATAAATAAATAAAAATAAATTAAATTCAGCCATAAAATGCAATTTGTGTTCAATGACAAAATTGAATAAAATTACAATTAAATGCCAAGGCACGTTGATGTAAATACGCCTTAACAAGTTATAAAATTTGTTCATTTCATCAAGATTTCTGATTATAAAAAATCATCGGTAATCCGAAGACTCGGTAAGTGAATCCTAAATGTATGTACATAGATGTCTGAAAACACAAAAAAATAATAATAATAATAATAATAAAATAAACTTATTGTAAGCGTTATGCAAAAATAAAAAAATAATAGATAAATATTAAAAAATATATATAAAATAAATAGTATATCATTTGACGCCATTGACTACTATATATGTATGTATATGTATATGTATATGTATAATATAAGCTAACATCAAGAACCAGAAGGGATGTGGATGTGTGTATGTGTATATGTGTGTATGTGTGTGTGTTCTATCCAAAAAAGAGAACTATTGAAAAAAAACCCATCCATTAAAGAAAATATTTAATTTTTTTGTTTTAAACAGATTAAATGGCTTTCGAAAAATTTGAAAATTAGTACTTAAAATAATTTGCTTTTGAAACATTGTACTCTTGTTAAAAAAATATAAATAAATACATATTTGTATATTCTTGTAAGGGGGAAAAAGAGAAAAAATTGCAGCAATTGAGCAATTTTTCACTGTTGGTTTTGGTAATGTTGTATTGGAATTGTTTGGTTTTTAAAAATTGTTTTTTTTTTTGTATAGTTTTTGTACTCTTACCTCTCAATTTTCTTTTCGCCAGGAGTAATTTCCTTCTTTTTATTAGTATTGGCATTTTTAGCCAAAAGTTTCTTGGCACGATCAAAAGCATTCTGCTTACGAATGCCACCAGCGCCCTGCTTTTGAGGGGGCTTAGGGCCACCAGTAACGCCACGATTTTGGAAACCTCCTTGGCCACGACGATTATTGAGACGATTGCCGGCACCGCCACCGCGATTGACCATCTTTATATATATTATGTTTGCACATAGCACAATACATATACATATATTTATAATATTATACATTTAATAATGAATTGATTTTAGGTTGATAGTAGAGTAAATAAAATTTGTCGATCATAATTTTGATAATATGTGTGGGAATGCATAGAATACATGAAATGGGCAGTTCAATCGATATATATATATATATATATATATATATGAAAAATATAATAAAGATATATATATATATATA